>JABASH010002063.1:0-22136 GCA_019776445.1 Tomocerus maximus
CACATTTTAATCTAATTAACAATTTTTTTTAACTAATATATAAAATACGCATATAATAAATTTGATCTGTCTATAAAAGAACTATCTATAAATTTGTTTTCGGAATAAAAAAGAGATGAAATTAGGTAATTAAAGGCAATTAGCGCGCATAAAAGTCTGCGCGCTATATGATTTAAAAAAAATTCAGCGCTCCATAGAAAAGACGAAGGGCTAAAATAATAAAGAAAACACTGATCACTCTTTTCCAAGAGAAAAAAGGGATTAACCTCTTGAAGTCAAAAATATGGATACCCCAGCACAGAAAAATGGCCGATACAAACATCCTAGAGAAAAGAGCAAAACCCATTCCTGGAATGCTGATTAGAAAATCGTGAAGCGATTGCAATTTATCCTCTCAATTAACCTTTATCAGCAAAGAATAGACATAACGTATGACACAGCAATTTAGCAAGATCATGGGCGTCACGGTGCTTATTGCAATTAATTATGCATTCAGTATAACGGATAGCTTGCGCTTCATTAATCATTGAAACTGCAACCAGAGTAATAACAGGAATAGCGATCTTTGTTAGGTTTTTAACAATCTGTTGGGGTGATGCAATTCCAATTTTTGGAACGTAATTTGACACATTTGGAATGTGGTTTGACATCGCAGATAAGTTCATCTTAAATCTCTTTTTTGTGATTGATTACTGTAGTGTACAATCAGCGGACACAATACAGATCAGTCTATAAATTAGCAAATATATTTTACTACTATTCTTACGTGCACAAATTTGACCATTCCGTTTCAAAATAGATGTGTTTACCTGCGCCATCTTTTTCAGAAAACAACCGAACTATTTTGCGATTCTGTAACCCAAGCTTATTCGCTTTTTTAGATAAACGGTTCAGCTGATCATCGGATAATTCGCCGACTACTGTCATAGCGTGCTCTTTAATCGTTCTTTCTGCTATTGGTTAAATGATTATTTCAACCCTTGGATTGGAAGAATATGCTTTCTCTGACCAAAGTCGTGTAACTTGCCTATCATCGCGATAGGCAACATCATTTAACACATCGCAATAAAACTTCACATAGTTATCAATGTCTGGACGACTGATGCATCCTAACCCTTCAGAAGCTATACAACGCCTCTCAGACCACGATCTTGGTGTTTTTGTATAGTTTGATAGATGCCTTAAGCTAAAAAAAAGATATTGCTATATCTGCCTGATTTACTATCAGGGAAAATAAAACTAAATTTTAGGATCATATGACTGTAGATACAGCCATTAGGATAGCTATCGGTAAAACCGTATCAGATATTATCAAAGATACTGTCCAAGAGGGCGGAGAAGATCCATTTTATGTCGTAGACCTTGGCGATATCGTAGATAAATATAACCTTTGGAAAGATTTACTACCACGAGCTCATCCGTATTATGCTGTAAAATGTAATGATTGTTCTATAGTTTTAAATCTTCTTGCGGCTTTAGGGGCTGGTTTTGATTGTGCTAGTAAAAGGGCAATTGATGCGGTGTTAAAATCAGGAGCTAGTAGTTCATCTATCATCTATGCGAATCCTTGTAGGGCAAGTTCTTTTATTACCTATGCTGCTTCTATGGGGGTCGATGTTATGACATTTGACAACGAATTAGAGCTTCACAAAATAAAGGGATTATTTCCTCAAGCTAGAATGGTTCTTCGTATAAGAGTGGATGACAGCAAATCCATCTGTCAGCTTGGTATGAAATTTGACTGTTATGAGCAACACATTCCTAGTTTGCTTCGTGTGGCTAAAGACCTAGATCTTAATGTAATTGGAGTGAGCTTTCATGTAGGCAGTGGTTGCCAAGATACACATGCCTATGCAATAGCTTTAGAAACCTCTGCTAGAATCTTTGCATTAGCTAAAACCCTCGGTTTTGATTTTACTTTCCTAGATATTGGAGGGGGTTTTCCTGGTTTTAAAGGGGATGTCACTCTTTTTAAAGAGATGGCTCATATTAATAAATGAGAAATTGGACAGGCATTTTCCTGCTGCCTCTGGTGTTGAAATCATTGCTAAGCCTGGTAGGTACTTTACAGCTTCTGCATTCACACTCTGTACAAATATCATTGGTAAACGAGAGTTATCTTTTCCTAATGAAGATACTATGAATATGTATTATGTTAATGATGGGTTATACGGTTCATTTAACTGTCTTATCTTTGATCACGCTGTTGTTACACCATTAGCCTATCAAATGAAGCCATCTTCTGAAGATAAACTACAAAAAAGCAGCGTTTGGGGTCCTACATGTGATGGGATGGATTGTATTCTAAAAACTTGTTATCTTCCCTCGCTTAATGTTGGAGATTGGATCATCTTTGAAAATATGGGGGCCTACACCATTTCTGCTGCTTCTACCTTTAATGGGTTTGAAAAGCCTATTCTAAAATTTATACTTCCTCTTTCCATGAAGAACCTCTTCAATTTTTAAGAAAATAACAGAGGAACCGCATAGCTGAAAATAAAATCAGCCCCTGCTCGTTTTAATACTACTATTAAAAAATTATTTTTCTCTAAGTTCATCTTCTTTAGCACACTGGGTTACAAGCTTTTTTGCTTTTTCTAATACGTTAAGAAAATCTTGCAGAGGAAAAATCAATTCTTGAGATTCTTTATTTTGTGAAGGAATTTGGATTTCTATATTACTTATGCCTTTGTCATAATTCAGCATAGCAACTTCTTGATTGCCAAAACAAATATTAACAACCATGCCTTCAAAATCTAAATCACTGCTTAATTCAATAGTAAATTTTTTATTCATAATGACGCTCTATAAATCCTTTAAAAGTACCATCTTTTTTAAAGTGAACACCTCTTCCATTCGGGGAATAAACTTTGAATTCTCCATTTGGGATTTTAATTAATTCTTTTTTTGGATCATTTAGAATTTGTTCCAAAATTATTTGACCATGCTCATTCATTCGCGCTACATTTCCAGAAGGCTTAGGAAAAACACTTCCTTTTCTATTCCCATGCTTCATTAAAGCTCTCCCAGCTTTAGTGAACCCTGCTCGATCTAGAGCTTGTCCTGCTTCTAATAGTTTATTGACGTCGGTAAAAACTTCTCCTAATATTCCAGGAGGAGGACACATACCAATGACAAAATCATTTTTTCTATTCTTTGCTTCTGGAGTATAACACTCCGAATGGTCTGTTGAAAAGATCTGATCGATTTTCTGATGACCTTTTGCAACTAAATTTTCGTAGTTTTCCATGGGGGTTAATGGGAAGCCATTTGAAGGGGTGTTTTCTGGTAAAATCCGAGCGCCTACTTCTTTGATCTCTTGTGTAAATTGTGGTATGCAAGAACCTATTTCAGAAATTCCATCTAAGGTCTCATGAGCTAGCAATGCACCTAAATCTCTTGCTTTTTCTGTAAAGGAAGGATTTTCTTTTATAGGAGTATTTGGGAAGGTATCTTCTAGTATAAACTCTTTGATAGAAGAGATGTGTTCTTCAAAAGCTTCATCTACGGAAGCATCAATATTGGTAGAAGGGAGAAATGATTCTTTGAGTTTGTTTTTTTCTTTAGAAACCGCTGCAGTAGATGCTCCAGCAGCGCTTGCAGCAACTGCTGGTGAAGCTACTGCAAAAATAACAACAGCTGCGGCTACAACAACAACAGCTCCAATAATAAAACCTGTCTTATGCTTTTTGATAAATCGTTTAGCGCTTTTGCATTGTTTTTTTACCCATCCTCTACAGAGCACAACTTCTGTTTGTGTAGAAAGAATAAGAGGAAGAGCGTTGCTTTCAGGAGATAAAAAAGAGAAAGAACAATCCTCTTGGGATAATAACTCTTGAATATCTTGTTCCAAAGTTTCTTCTTCACCGGGTAATACACCCTCTCTTGCTAATAGAATCAGAAATTGAATAATCTCTTCTTGATCTTCAAGACTGCATTCTTCTATTTCATCGTTTTCAATGGCATCGAGTAAGGCTATAATGTCATCGTAAAAAAAAAAGAGGCCCTTTTCCTATCCATTTTTGCAGTGTTGTTGTTTCAACAGATGCTTTTGGAGTGTAAATGGTGATGGTAAGAGCTTTTTGATTAACAATAAGAGAGATGGTTGTAAGAAGAAGTATGAAGTATCGCACTTTTAGCCTGAAATTATTTGTACGAGGCTAAGCATCGATTAAATTTTATTTCTAGTATTATGAAAATAACAAAGGAACCGCATAGCTGAAAATAAAATCAGCCCCTGCTCGTTTAATACTGAGCATGGCTTCTTGGAAAACCTCTTTTGCTTGTAGAATCCCTTTTTCTTCAGCAGCCATGATCATAGCATATTCTCCGCTGACGTGATAGGCGCAAATGGGAAGGGGAAGCTCTGCTTTCATTTTAGTAATGATATCTAAATAGTAAAGCGCGGGTTTTACCATGAGAATATCAGCTCCTTGCTCTTCGTCTAATAGAGCCTGACGGATTGCTTCTCGAGCATTTGCTGGATTCATCTGATAGCTCTTTTTGTCTCCGTGTTGTAAATGAGAACCTATTGCACCGCGAAAGGGGGAATAGAGACAAGAAGCATACTTAGCCGTATAAGCTAAAACTCCGACTTGATGAAAGAAATGATTGTCTAACACGGTTCGGATTGCTCTGATACGACCATCCATCATATCGCTAGGAGCTACTAAATCAGCGCCGAATTGGGCGTGTAAAAGAGCCATTTGAGAAAGAATGGAAACCGTCTTATCATTAAGGATTTCTTTTTGCTCGTTGAGAATGCCATCATGTCCATGAGAAGTAAAAGGATCTAATGCGATATCGGTAATTACACACAAAGAAGGGATTTCTTTTTTTAATTTCTGTAGAGCCTGAGGTATTAATCCTTTTTCCAAAAGTGCATAAGTAGCGTTTAGATCTTTATATTCATGGGGAATAGTAGGGAATAAAGCAATGGCTAAAATTCCTTTAGCATGCCAGGTTTCTGCTTCTTTAGTAATCTTTTCTAGAGGCCAAGCAAATACACCTGGCATATTGACAATGCTCTTTTTTTCTTTTTCTGTTGTAACAAAAATAGGTAATACAAAATCACTGGGAAGCAGTACAGTTTCTGCTAGAAGAGAGCGTATGGCTACGGTTTTTCGATTGCGATGAGGTCTTTTAATCAACATGAGGCACCTTTTAAGAAAACGCATATTGATCAAAGCATACCAAAGGCTATTTATGCAAATGTTGCGCTTTAAATTCTTATTTGTAAGGAATGGTTTTTTCTTGATTGTGCCCAAAGAATGTGCCACTCTATTAATATTTAAGGCAAATGATTAAATGAAAGAAACAAGGATTAAAAGGAAGATTTCATGACCGAAGGTTACGAAGAATTCACAGATAGTCAAATTAAAATCCTTCAAAGATATGTAACTCATACTACAAGTAATATTTTTTGTTTACGAAATTTACCGGAAGTAATTAAAGGAGCTTTATTTTCTCGCTATTCTAGATCTAGTTTAGGGTTGAGATCTTTATTACTTAAAGATTTTATCCTGAATGAAGAAACCGCCTTTGTAGCCATTACAGGGACTCAAGCGGATTTAGATCAAGAACAAGTAGAAGATCAAATTATAGGAATCAAAAAAGCGCAAAACTTTTACGATCGGATTTTAGATGGCTACGGAGATGATTCTATTGGAGAATTAGGTGGGGGGCATCTTGCCATTGAAAATGTTTCTATGATTTCAGCTAAGATTATAGAAGATGCTCGGATTGGTGGATCTCCTTTAGAAAAATCTACTCGTTATATTTATTTTGATCAAAAAATAGATGGAAAATATTTATTTTACCGAGAGCCTATTCTATTAGCATCAGCGTTTCGCGAAACGTATTTGCAAACTTGTAACTCGTTATTTGAAACCTATTCTTCTTTGATACCTCCTTTAATGGATCAAATGGAGAAAAAATTTCCTAAGGAACACGATATCTCCAAAGTTGCCTATGCAGCTGCTCTGCGCGCTAAGGTTCTTGATTGTTTAAGGGGACTTTTGCCTATAAGCACACTGACAAATATGGGGATATATGGAAATGGGCGATTTTTTGAATGTTTAATCCAGAAACTAAATAGTCATAATTTAGCGGAAGTACAAGATATTGGAAGAAAAAGCTTTCAGGAGTTGAATAAAATCCTTCCCTCCTTTGTTCGAAGGGCTGACCTTAATCATAAATATCAGCTTAGCTTTACGCAGTTTCGTGAACAGATGGGCAATACATTAAAACTGCTAGCTTCCAGGCACTCTGTTGGTTTAGATAAAATGGAGCACGCAGGGGTAAGATTGATTGGTTATGAAGAAAAATCTCCTATAAAAGTAGCAGCAGCTTTATTATTTGAGCATTGTCATGCAGGGTTATTTGAGCTGCAGGAGCACTGTAAAAATCTTTCTGAAGAGGAATTAAATCACATTTTAGATTCAGCTTCTAATTTCCGTGAAAATAGAAGGCATAAATCTCCAAGAGCTTTAGAGCATGCAACGTTTACTTTTGAAATAGTAGCTGATTTTGGCGTATATCGCGATCTACAACGCCATCGAATCCTCACTCAGGAAAGACAACTTATCACCTGTGATTTTGGTTATTTTATTCCTCATGAAATTTTAGATACAGAGATGGAAAAGCCCTATAGAGAAGCGATGGAAAGGGCTAAAAAAGTGTATGATACAATTGCAGAAGAATTTTCTGAAGAAGCGCAGTATGTAGCTCCCATGGCTTTTAATATGCATTGGTATTTTCATGTGAATCTGCGCTCGCTTCAATGGCTTTGCGAGCTACGCTCTGCTCCAGCAGGCCATCCTACCTATCGATTTATTGCACAAGAGATGGCAAAGCAAGTATGTCATGTCTTGCCTATTTTTGAGCGTTTTTTCAAGTTTGTTGATTATGAAGGATATGAGCTGGGTCGTTTAGATCAAGAAATTCGAATTATTGAAAAGAAGACAGCTAAAGGCTACTAAGATGAAACAAGGCAGTGTTCTGGGAGGGGCTTTGCTTGTTGCAGGGAGCTGTATTGGAGCTGGTATGTTAGCCAGCTGGTATGTTAGCCTTGCCCATAGTGACGGGAATGGCTGGTTTTTTTTGCTCCACTATCTTGTTTTTCCTAGCTTGGAGCTTTATGACTTCTACAGCTTTATTGCTTGTAGAAACAAATGGGTGGTTTCATGAGCGAATTAGCTTTTTGTCCCTTTTGGATCATACCATCGGAAGATCTTTCAAGGCAGTTGGCTGGATCGCGTATCTTTTTCTTTTTTATGCATTGCTAGTTGCCTATATTTCTGGTACCGGCGCATTATTTGCCTCTTTTTTTTATTCTTTTTTTCATTTGCAAATTCCCGATTGGATAGGATCTGTAGCATTAATTGTGTTGTTTGGGTGGGTTGTTTATTTAGGAACAAGAAGTGTTGATTTGTGTAATCGCTTTCTTATGTCGATTAAAATTATTTTTTTTGGGTTTCTTGTATTGTTTAGTATAACTTATGTCAACCCTCAGTTACTTTTACATGTAGATTTTATGTATATGCCGAAGTCTTTTCCTTTACTCATTATTGCATTTGGGTTTCAAAATATGGTTCCTTCTCTTACCAATTATATGAAAGGAGACTTAAAGCGTGTTCGTCTTTCTATTGTTGTGGGGAGCCTGATGGCGTTTGCAGTCTACTTAATTTGGGAATTTATTGTGTTAGGCATTCTTCCTTTAGATCAAATTATGGAATCTTTACAAACAGGAAGAGATTCTTCACAGGCGCTTTCTTTATTTTTGAATCTTACTCAGATTAAGATATGGGCTGGAGGGCTAGCTTTTTTTGCTATTCTAACTTCTTTTTTTTCTCAAGCGTTGAGTTTGGTGCATTTCTTAGCTGATGGGTTTAAGATTACGCGTAAAAAACATGAATCTTTAAGCCTTTGCCTGCTGGCTTTCTTCCCTCCTTTGCTTTTTGCTCTTTGCTACCCGCAGTTATTTTTTAAAGCTTTGAATTTTGCAGGGGGAATTTGTGCTGTGATTCTTTATGGGATTTTACCAGTAATTATGGTATGGGTTGGTCGCTATCATAAGGCAATGAAAGGGGCTTATCAATTTCCTTTTGGTAAACTGTCCTTAATTCTAGTATTTATTATTGCTGTTTCTGTTCTTTTTTTACAGATAGCAGATATGCTAGGATCAAAGATCATTTAATGGGGATTTTTATGATGTTTTCCCTAGACAGTGCATTCATTCCTTGTGGGGATCAACCACAAGCTATAGATCAGTTAGTAAAAAGAGTGCAAGAGGGGAAAAAAGCTCAAGTCCTTTTGGGAGTAACAGGATCAGGAAAAACATTTACGATGGCTAACGTCATCCAGAGGTTAAATAGACCTTCTTTAGTGATTGCGCACAATAAAACTTTAGCTGCTCAATTGTACCAAGAGTTCAAAGGATTTTTTCCAAATAATGCAGTTGAATACTTTGTTTCTTATTATGATTATTATCAACCAGAAGCATATATTGCTCGAACCGATACCTATATTGAGAAGGATTTAGCGATTAACGATCAAATCGATCGAATGCGTTTGAGTGCTACGCGATCTTTGATCGAAAGAGAAGATGTCATCATCGTTGCTTCTGTTTCTTGTATTTATGGCTTAGGATTGCCTGAATATTACAGTCAGATGCTATTAACAATTACAGTAGCAGAAAAGCGTCGTCGCGATGATATATTATTGCATTTGGTCGAAATGCACTATAAGCGCAATGATTATGATCTTGTGCGTGCTAGTTTTCGTGCTCGTGGAGATGTATTAGAAATTGTTCCAGCCTATGAAGAGAACCTGGCTTATCGTATAGAATTTTTTGGAGATGAAATTGAACGTATTTGTGAGATTGATCCTTTAACCGGTAGAGTTCGCACCGTTTTAGAAAAGATTACCATTTATCCAGGCTCTCACCATGTAACTCCTGAAGGAGTTCGTTTTAAAGCAATAGATGCCATTAAAAAGGAATTAGAGCAAACAGTTGCTCTTTTAGCAGCAGAAGATAAAATTTTGGAAAAGCGAAGGTTATGGCAGAGAACAACTTATGACTTAGAGATGATGCGAGAAATAGGTTTTTGTAAAGGAATTGAAAACTACTCTCGTCATTTTAGTGGTAGAATGCCTGGCGATCCCCCCCCTTGCTTATTAGATTACTTTCCAGCTGATTTCCTGGTTTTTATCGATGAGTCTCATCAAACCCTTCCGCAATTACACGCAATGTATAATGGAGATAGAGCACGTAAGAAATCTTTAGTGGAATACGGATTTCGTCTTCCTTCTGCATTTGACAATCGTCCTTTAAAATTTGAAGAGGTTTATCAAAGAATCAACCAAGTAATTTATGTTTCTGCAACTCCTTCTGAATGGGAAGTAAAGGAAGCAGAAGGAGAAATTGTACAGCAGATTATTCGCCCTACCGGACTGTTAGATCCTATTATTGAAATTAAATCAGCTACTGGTCAAGTTGATGATTGCTTAGAGCTTATTCGCCAAGAAACAGAAAAAAATAGAAGGGTTTTAGTAACTACTTTAACTAAAAAGTTAGCAGAGGATCTATCTAAATATTTAACAGAAATTGGAATTAAGGCAAAATACCTGCATTCAGACATAGACACTCTAGAGCGCGTGCAGATCATCAATGACTTGCGTAAAGGGATCTTCGATGTTCTAGTTGGTATTAATTTGTTACGAGAAGGTCTAGATATCCCAGAAGTATCCCTTGTTTGTATTCTTGACGCTGATAAAGAAGGGTTCTTACGTAGTCAAACGGCTTTAATTCAAACCTGCGGAAGAGCAGCCCGTAATATAGATGGTCGAGTTGTGATGTATGCAGATAAGATCACAAAATCAATTCAAGGTGCGCTTGATATTACAAAGACAAGACGAAACATACAGCAAGAATATAATGAAAAACATGGCATTATTCCTCAAACGATTCAAAAGAGAAAAATAGAAGATCTTGCTCAGACATTTGCAAATGTCATGGACACTTTAGAAGAGAAAAAAATCGCTCATCTGACAACTAAAGAAGTTGAGCAAAAAATCAAAGAGTATGAGAAAAAAATGAGGATAGCAGCTAAAGAGATGCGATTTGAAGAAGCAGCAGCTTTTCGCGACCAACTTCAATCTTATAAAGAATTGCGTTTATTAGAAGAAGAGGTATAAAAAATATGCTTATTCAAAGACCGTTTTATTTTTGGGCCCAGAGAGTTCTCTATTTATTCTCTAATACTGTTTTGATTCTTCTCTTTCTACTTTTTCCTTTTCAAAAAAGATTTCGTGCTTTTTTGAGTGAATTTTCTGATCGAATGATCCCCTCTGATCTGGTTGTGCCAGATTTTTTTTATCGTCATATTGAATTTTTTCCAGGCGATTTAGTAATTTTTGTGCTCGTATTACTTGTTCTTTTACAAGCGCCAAAAACTTTAAGCGATAAATTACTCACAACACCTGTTCGATGGTTGGCTTTATTTTGTTTAGCTGCTTTTTTTTCGATTGTTTTCTCTCCTGCACGATATTACTTGTTGCAGTATGTTCGTCTTTTACAGTTTTCAACGATGATTTTGCTTTTTTGTGCCATTGAATATATCGTAGCTCAAAATAGAATCCGTCAACTGATCAAATGGATTGCTTGGACAGTTGTCATTACGGTAGGTGTGCAATGCAT
The DNA here is from genome assembly GCA_019776445.1 of Tomocerus maximus. Taxonomy (NCBI): domain Eukaryota; kingdom Metazoa; phylum Arthropoda; class Collembola; order Entomobryomorpha; family Tomoceridae; genus Tomocerus; species Tomocerus maximus. Next base: position 10,700 of record JABASH010002063.1, read on the forward strand.
CCTTGCTTGTGTACAATATTTTTCTCAAAGCCCTCTGGGGCTTCATAAAATTGGAGAGCCTCCTTTACATTGGTTTAGTTTTCCTAATCCAGGAAAACAGCGTTGGATTTTTGATCAAATCTTTCATTTTCAGCTGCCTTTAAATGTGCTTTATCGAGCAACAGGACTCTTTTCTCATCCTAATGTATTCGGAGGGTTTTTATTTTTCTCTCTCTTGAATGCATCTTATTTATATGTAATTCATCGGGAAAAGTGGATTAAATGGGTATTAACACCGCTTATTTTCCTACATTTTTTGGCTTTAAGTATTTCTTTTTGTAGAGCTGCGATGATTGCTTGTGTTATAGGGTGTATCATTTGGACGGTTATTCAATATTTTTGGATGGAAGATTCTACTTATAGAAAAGAGATGAAAAAGATTTGGCTACTTTTTTTAATCAGTAGCGTTATTTGCTTAGCTCTTTTTTACCAGCAGTTTTTTAATAGAGGAGGGATTATAAACTATAATCAGGTAGTCCAATATGCGGATGGAGAAAGAATTATTTATCAAGAAATAGCTTTAAAAATGATCAAAGCAAATCCTTGGTTTGGTATAGGTTTTAATAATTTTCAACTCTGTAACAATCCCATTCAATTTGGGCTTTTTCTTTGCGCAAAAGTACATAATGTTTATTTATTAATTGCTGTTGAAACGGGAATTATCGGATTTATATTCTTTGGTGCCTTTTTACTTTCTATTTTGAAAAGAGCCATGAAGAAGCCTTTTTCTCAAGAACAAGCGTTATTTTTGAGTATATTCATAGGATTTTTATGGATTGGGTGTTGTGATTATTATTTTGTAGAACAGATGTATGGAAAAATTTTGTTTTTCACCTCTTTGGCATTACTTAATGCTATTGCTCAGAGGGCAACTATTTCCCAACCTTGTCATGTAAAAAAGAGAGCTTTTTTACCAAGATCATGAGTAGAGATCATTCCAAAATCAATTTAATGGCAAATTTCTGTAGTAAAGCTTGTTCAGGATTAATCTTATTGGTTTGTGTGCCTTTTTACTTAAAATATTTAGGAATAGAAGCCTATGGGATCACCGGTTTTTATATGTTGCTAAGCTTTTTTCTGGTTCCTATTGAAGCAGCAATTGGTGCAACCATTAACCGTCAAATGGCTCAGCTTACAGTATTGGAAAATACAAGAACAGAAGCAGCTGATCTATTTCGATCTTTAGAAGGAGTATATTGGTTTATTTGTCTACTAGTTGGTCTTAGTATTAGTGGTTTATCAAGCTCAATTGCCTATAATTGGATACATCCTACACATCTTTGCGTGCGAGAAGTTGCTCAGGCGGTTACTTTAATGGGGATATGTTTAAGCTTTCAATGGCCAAACTCTTTGTACTCTAATGGTTTGATGGGTTTGCAGAAACAATTACTCGTAAATTCTGTGCAAATATTTTTTATCTTTCTTAAATCAATAGGAGTCATCTTAATACTTGCCTTTGTTGATCCTTCTCTGCTTGCTTTTTTTACTTGGCAGTTAAGTATTGTTATCCTGCATACACTAACTCTTGCTATTCTTCTATGGAAGTACATGCCTCAAGATAGGGGTTTTTTTCGGGCGCATTTTTGTGGAAAGCTTTTAAAGCAATCGTGGCCTTTTATTTCTCAGACTTTTTTTTTAACACTAACAAGTACATGTATTGTTTCCTTGGACAAGATTTTTATAAGTAAGTATGCCTCTTTAGAAGTGTATGGTTACTATATACTTGCCTATAATCTATCTAATGGAATTTATTTAATGATTCAGCCCTTCTTTTATTCTCTATTTCCTAGATTCTCTCAGCTAATTGCGCAAAAAAAACTAATGGATCTTTATAAATTATATGAAAACTATTCTCAAATAGTCGCTGTTTTGGTTTTGCCTTTAGCTATTTTATGTGTTTGCTTTGCTAATGAACTTGTTTTTATTTGGATTCGTAATCATCAAATGACAGAAAAAGTAGTACCCATTCTCCGTCTTTTTATTTTTGGAACAGCATGTAATGGATTGATGAGTTTACCTTTAGCTCTGCAATATTCTTTTGGATGGTTAAAAGCAATAATTTGGCAAAACATCATCACATTAACTCTTTTATTTCCGATAATGTTCTTGTTGTATGAGAAATTAGGAGTGCTTGCAATTGCCTCGATTTGGTTGATTCATAATTTATGCTCTCTTTTGATCCTTCCTGTTATTCATCATAAACTGATGCCAAAAAGTAGTACCAATCATTGGATAAAAGAAATATGTATTCTTCCGCTAATTGCACCTCTTGTCTTGAATATTTTAGCGATGAATTTTTTGCCAAAAATCGAATCTTTATATTTCTTAATTACTGTTTTAAGTTGTCTAGGGATAGGGTCTATATTTTTTTCTTTTTGTTTAACCTCGCTTTTTAGAGATTGGGTAAGAAAAAAATCTTCTTCAGAATTTTCCTAAAATAGAAAAATAGTTTGCGTGAATGTACCGATCTTTTTAATTTATCACATTTCACGTGCTAGTGCTTGAAATATCTAAGAGTTTTGAAATCTTTAAAACGAAGAACAGATTACAAAAGCGCTAAAGCTTTATATATAATTGCTACTATGTAAAAATGGTTCTAGTATTTTATTGAGAGGAAAAGCTTATGAAAACAGCGCTTATTACAGGAATAACAGGACAGGATGGGTCTTATTTAGCAGAACTTTTGCTAGAAAAAGGCTATGAGGTGCATGGAATGGTGCGGAGATCTTCTTCTTGTAATCTACAAAGAATTTCTCATTTGGATAAAGAGTTACATTTACATGAAGGAGATCTTACTGATTCAGGTAATGTGGAAAGCATAATTAAATCCGTTTTTCCAGATGAAATCTATAATCTGGCCGCCATGAGTCATGTTGGCACCTCTTTTAAAATGCCTATACATACGGCGGATGTAGATGCTCTAGGAACAATACGTTTACTCGAAGCAATACGTAAAATCTGTCCAAAATCGAGATTTTATCAAGCTTCCACTTCAGAGTTATTTGGCAAGGTACAAGAAACACCACAAACAGAAAAAACCCCTTTTTATCCTAGATCCCCTTATGGAGTAGCAAAGCTTTGTGCTTATTGGGCTGTTGTTAATTACAGAGAAGCCTGGGATTTATTTGCGTGTAATGGCATTTTATTCAATCATGAAAGCCCACGTCGGGGCGAAAATTTTGTGTCTCGTAAAATTACATTAGCAGTAGCTAGAATTATGCATAATCAACAGGAAAAACTACAACTTGGCAATCTAGATGCAAAAAGGGATTGGGGCTATGCTAAAGATTTCGTAGAGGGGATGTGGCGCATGTTGCAGCAAGATATTGCGGAAGATTTTGTATTGGCTACAGGAGAGATGGCAAGTGTTAGAAATTTTGTAGAGCTAGCTTTTCAGGAAGTGGATATTGCTATTGAATGGATAGGACAAGGAATAGAAGAAAAGGGGATTGATTGCCGAACAGGACGTGTACTAATAGAAGTTAATCCGCAATTTTTTCGCCCTTCAGAAGTAGAACTACTCATAGGAGATCCTACTAAAGCTGTACAAAAAATGGGATGGGAGTCTCATACGAATCTAAAAGAACTTGTTAGTCTCATGATAAACAGCGATATAAAATTAGTGCAACAAAGTGCTAAAAAGGAAACCGAGGTTTGCTTTTGAAGAAGGTTTGTGTGGATGCAAGAATGCTTGTTCACTCTGGTATTGGTACTTATTTAAAAAATATATTGAAGCATTTAAAAAAAGCTCCTATACACTGGTACGTTTTAATTCATCCTCATCAAAAGAGCTCTTATTTTGATGGGATGGAAGTGATCCCCATTTTTACGCCTATCTATTCACCAATAGAGCAAATAGACTTTGCTAGAAAAATCCCTTCTTGTGATCTATTTTGGTCTCCTCATTTTAATGTTCCTGTTTTTCCTATTTCCTCTAAGAAAAGATTAACCACTATTCATGATTTATTTCATTTAGCCTATCCTAAATTATTGAATCGATTGGAGCGTTTTTATGCAGGATTTTTGATCAAGCAAGCAGCTTATCGGTCTAATCAAATCATTACGGATTCTCATTTTTCAAAAAGTGAATTGTGCAAATACATCAACGGTATAGCAAATAAAATAGAGGTGATTCCGCTAGCGGTTGATCTAAATAGATTTTCACCGAAAAAGGAGAGTCATCAAATATTAGAGAAATTTAATATTAAGAAAAAATTTTTGTTGTATGTGGGAAATCTTAAAGTCCACAAAAACATACAAGCCTTGCTCTTAGCTTTTGATTTGTTAGATAAACAACGGTTTTCCGAAATAGATCTTGTTTGTGTTGGTAATTCTAAAGGCATGAAACGTCTTGATGATTCACGTTTCAAAGAAACCCTGCAGCATGTAAATCATCGAGTGCATTTTTTAGGAAATGTTTCAGATGAAGAGCTTGTCGACTTTTATAGAACAGCTGAATTAATGATATTTCCTTCTTTATATGAAGGTTTCGGCCTTCCCCCTTTAGAAGCGATGGCTTGCGGTTGTCCTACAATCTGTTCTTATGCAGCATCTCTTCCGGAGGTTTGTAAAACAGCAACGCTCTACTGTAATCCCTATAACTATCGACATATAGCAGAGCTTATTGAAAAAGTAATGGTAGATGCGGATTTAAGACAGCAATTGATTAACAAAGGATTGCAACTTGTAAAGACTCTAAGCTGGGAAATATCCGCGCAAAAACATTTGGAAATGATAGACCAATTAATTGAAATATGACAACAGCTATTGTTTATGACTGGCTAGTGGAATCAGCAGGTGGAGAAAAAGCTTTGGAGGCTATTTATGAGCTTTACCCCTCTCCTATCTACACTCTTGTTCATAATCAAAAGACATTTAAATCTACCTTTTTAACAAAAGGGATTCATACCTCTTTTATACAGAAAATGCCCTTTGGATCTAGTTGCTATCGTTACTACCTTCCTTTTTTCCCTTTAGCAATCGAGCAATTTGATATAAGGGATTATCGTGTAGTGATTTCTCTTTCACATGCGGTAGCAAAAGGGATATTGACTCATCCAGACCAGTTGCATTTGTGTTATTGCTTTACCCCTATGCGTTATGCTTGGGATTTAATGCATTGTTATTTAGAAAGAGCGGGAGTATGGCAAAGAGGGTTTGCCCGATTTGCTCTTCATTATTTACGCAATTGGGATATTGCATCACTCAACCGAGTTGATCATTTTGTAGCGATTTCTCATTATATTGCTCGCCGTATTCGTAAACTTTATGGTAGAGAATCATCTGTGATTTATCCCCCTGTTGATGTTGAGCGCTTTTGTATACAAGATGAAAAAGAAGAGTATTTCATTACGGTTTCTCGTTTAGTGCCTTATAAAAGAGTAGACTTGATAGTAAAGGCTTTTTCTTATCTACCTCAACATAAACTTCTTGTAATTGGTAGCGGCCCTGAAATGAAAAAAATCAAACAATTAGCTACTAAAAATGTAGAAATCTTAGGCTATCAACCCGATGAGATCATGCATTCTTATGTAGCTAAAGCAAAAGGTTTCATTTTTGCTGCTGAAGAGGATTTTGGTATTTGCGTTTTAGAAGCACAAGCAGCAGGGGTCCCCATCATCGCCTTTGGAAAAGGAGCGACATTGGAAACCGTTATAGAAAATCAAACAGGAGTTTTTTTTGAAAAACAACAAGTGGCTAGTTTACTAGATGCCATTGCTCGTTTTGAGAAAAAAGAGTTTGATCCAAATAAAATTTATCAGCATGCGCAAAAGTTTAGCAGAAAGAGATTTCATGCAGAATTTCGCGCTCTTGTTGATAAAAAAATCGAGGAAAAATATGAAAGCGATCATTTTAGCAGGCGGTAGTGGAACAAGGCTGTGGCCTTATTCTCGTAGAGAAATGCCCAAGCAATTTTTGCATTTTGGAGAAAAACGCTCTTTATTACAGAAAACCATTGAACGATTTACTCCTATTATTGACCCTAAAGATATTTTGATTGTAACCAGCCAAGATTATTTTCATTTGGTAAAAACACAAGCAATGGAAATTTCTCTTCAGTTGGAAAATCAGATTTTAATAGAACCAGAGCAAAAAAATACAGCACCTGCTATTGCGCTTGCTATTTGCTATCTAACTTCTTTCTTAAAAATTTCTTCTCAAGAGTGTGTTTTGATTTGCTCTTCAGACCATCTGATTGCTCCTCAAGAGATATTCATCCATGCTTTAGTCGAAGCGGAAAAAATCGCACAAAAAGCAAGAAATGTGATTTTTGGTATACGTCCTAATAAACCAGAAACAGGCTATGGTTATATTAAATTGGGTTTGCAAGAACAAGATAATATCTACCACGTAGATAGTTTTGTAGAAAAGCCTGATTTTGCTCTGGCACAGAAATATCTGCTTTCAGGTCAATATTTATGGAATTCTGGTATTTTTTTATTTCAAATAAAAACTTTTATCAAAGAACTTCAAAAGCATTGTCCAGAAATTGGTATGGGGATTTCAGAAGATTTTAAAGAATTTGTGACTAGATTTTCTGAGCTACCAAATCTTTCTATTGACTATGCCTTAATGGAAAAATCTACTAATACAAAAGTTATGCGTTTAGATCTTAATTGGTCAGATGTGGGATCTTGGGATAGTGTATATGACTTTCTAGAAAAAGATCAGCATAATAATGCAAAAATGGGAAATGTTTTAGATATAGATACAAAAAATTGTTTAATCATGGGCAACAAACGCTTGATTTCTACTATTGGACTAGAGGATTTAATCGTTGTAGAAACAGCAGATGCGTTATTCATTGGAAAGAGAAGAGAATCTCAAAGAGTAAAGGCTTTAGTAGAAGAATTGCAAAAGAAAGAGGCTAAGGAATCTTATTTGCATCCTACATCGCATCGTCCTTGGGGTTATTTTACCGTATTAGAAGAGGCAGAGCGCTATAAATTAAAAAGAATCGTAGTTGAACCTAAGCAGAGGCTGAGTTTGCAAATGCATTATCATCGTAGTGAGCATTGGATAGTGGTAAAAGGAGCAGCTAAGGTTACCATCGATCAACAAGAAACTATCCTATCTGAAAATGAAAGCATTTTTGTGCCTAAAAGAGCGATTCATCGTCTGGAAAATCCTGGTAAAGTGTTGTTAGAGTTGATAGAGGTTCAAGTAGGTGAATATGTGGGAGAAGATGATATTGTCCGTCTAGAGGATGTTTATCAAAGAACATGAGCATATTACCAATTCGCTTAAAAACTGTGCAGGGATTTAATTTCTTCTTTGTTTTTTTATTTATCTATTTTATAACCATTCCTGCAGAGCTTTTACATATTAAAATCTCTTTATTTAAGCTAAGAGTGAATCATGTATTAGCTTTATGGTTTTTTGTGACTCTTTGTCTCTCTCAAAATCTGCGGATTGCCGATCGAAAATTATTTATGGGTTTTCTGACTCTTCTCTCTTCATTTGTAGTATCTGCTACCCTGAGTATTTATCCCTATCGAAGCTTTGGCTATGTCTTGGTAGCGCTCTTTACCTATGCCATATATTTTTTACTTCCCTTGAATTTGGTATTATTATTTGATACTCAAAAAATCTTAAGACTATACTTTGTTTCTTTTTTGTTTGTGGGAACACACGCAGCTTTACAGGTTTTCCTTTCAGCTGCGGGAATTATCGATCCTTTTATAACGCAATATGTAAATCCAGGCATGGGAACAGGTCTTGCAAGAGGACAAGCAATGACTTATGAGCCCTCCTTTTATGCTTTATACGCCATTCCTTTTGTAACTTATGCAAATGCTAAGTATTTATTAGCAGCTAGATGGAATTTTGGTGCTTTTTTAAAGATAATAGGAATTAATATATTATTATTAATATCAACTTCAACGGGCGCTTTTTTTTCTTATTTTGTATTTTGTCTTATGGGGTTTTCTTGTAGTTATTTGCCTTTAGTGCAAAAAATAGTAACAAGATTACGACGTAATCTATTAATTTTTATGAGTGTTTTTGGTTTGATCTTTTGCACAATAGGATTGTTTTTTCAAGATCTATTCATTAATACCTTTTATAAATTTTTTAAAATGGGTTTTTCGCATTGGTCTTTTTTAGATCGCTGGAAAGGAATTGTAGATGCTTGGAATGCCTTTTGCCAATTTCCTATGTTTGGCTTAGGCTTAGGTGGAGTTGGTTACTATCAATGTATGCATGCAAATCAAGAAGAGCTAGCTAAACTTCATGCCCCGACTTTAGATCTCATAGAGTTATTTGATCCGACGAATATGTTTACAGAAATGTTAGCTAGTTTAGGCTTATATGGATTACTAGCATTTAGCTATTTTGGATGGGTGATCTATCAAATAGCGCACAAACTTCTTAAAAGTCCTTTGATTTCTTTAGAAGAAAAAAAGACAACCGTAGCTCTTTTACTCTCTGTTATTGTGATGTTTATTTGTCTACAGTTTAACCAGGGGATTTTTCGTAGCTACATTTGGACTCATGTTGGTGTTTTTGTAGGCTATTGTTTAAAAGTCATTGCAAATGCGGAGTCAAAAGACCTGCTAACTTGAGCATGTCAATCGGTTCTTTTGAGCCAAAGATTTTAGCCAATTTGGCATCTGGGATAATCAGGCGCTTGTTTTTTTTGTCTTGGCAGTTATGGTTTTTGATATACTCCCACATTTTTTTTACCACTTCAGGGCGAGATAGTTTTTCTTCTTTAACAATGGCTTGCAGCTCAGAAGATAGGGTATATAAATGTGCATTTTTCATGGGCTTTTTAACGGATTTTTTATCTATTTTTTTTGTTTTAGCAGAGCTTTTCTTCCCTTTTTTTGATTTTTTAGAAACATAGGGAGTTTTAGGATGATCCACATATTTTTCAGTGAGTTGATCCAGATTATTAATGATTACATCGCAATCTGGATAATTAGAACAGGAAAAAAAAGATTTACCAAAGCGAGAACGGCGTTGTACCATTTTCCCATCACACCCTAAAGCAGGACATGTAGGGAGATCCTGTGCTGGAATTTCATCTTTTTTAGGGATATTTACAATTCCCTTACACTCTGGGTACCGAGAACAGCCCAGAAAAGTACCAAATCGACCATAACGAATTTTCATAGCACTACCACATTTAGGACAGAGCTGATTCCAATTAAAGTTAGGGTCGTAGTCTTCTTTATTGAAGTTTAAGGCTTCTAAAGGGGTAGTAAAATCACAAGTAGGATAGTTAGAACAGCCATAAAAGTATTTATTGCGTGCCCAGATTTTTTCTAATTTATGACCACAATTAGGGCAATCAATATCTGTAGCTACTCTTGGAACAAAGGCTTCTTTTTCAGCAGCTACTACAAAAGGAATAAATCTTTCCCAAAAATCATGAAGTAATACTTTCCAATTTTTATGATTATAGGCAATTTCTTCTAATTCATCCTCCATTGCAGAAGTAAAACCTACATCCATGATCATTTTAAAGTTTTCTTCCAACATTTGTGCAATGACTCTTCCCAGCTCTGTTGGTTTAAGGGAGCCTTTTTCTTTAACTGTATAATCCCTGCTTTGAATTTTATTCATGATAGTTGCATATGTAGAAGGACGGCCAATTCCTGATTTTTCTAATTCTTTAACAAGAGAGGCCTCTGTAAAGCGAGGAGGAGGACGAGTAAAGGCTTGTTGAGCGTCCACATCAAGGAGAAGTAGAGGTTGATCTTCGAGCAAAGAAGGGAGCATTTTTTCATTTTCTTGCTGCTCTTCTTTTTCAGAGATATCTTTTTTTTCTTCATAGACGACTAAAAATCCGGAAAATTTAAGAGTGGACCCTGTTGCGCGGAGCAACATATTTTGATTGGTTATGATATCGCAGGAAACCGTATCATAGATAGCTGGATTCATTTGAGATGCTAAAAACCGACGCCAAATCAGTAGATATAGTTTATATTGATCAGTCGTCAGATAGCTTTTAATTTCCTCTGGGCTATATTGTAAACTAGTAGGTCTTATAGCTTCGTGAGCGTCTTGGGCATTTTTTTTACTTGAGTACTGTTTTCCTTGAACGGGAAGAAATTCTTTGCCATATGCTTTTGTAATATATTTGCGAGCTAAGTCAATTGCTTCTGGGGCAATACGTACAGAATCGGTACGCATATAAGTGATTAACCCTTCAGCTCCTGTATTACCAAGATCAATTCCTTCATACAGGCCTTGCGCAATGTTCATAGTGCGCGATGCGGAAAATCCGAAATGCCGACTTGCTTCTTGTTGCAAAGTAGAGGTAATAAAAGGAGGTACTGGATTGCGTTTTTTTTCTTTTCTTTCAACAGATTGCACTTTATAAGAAGAGTTTTGTAGCTGAGCTACAATCTTATGAGCTGCTTCTTCATTGTTAATCAGGATACAATCTTTACCGAGTACCGCTTCTTTTTCTACTTTTTTCCCCTCGATTGCATAAAGGCAAGCATAAATCGGTGTGCTATTTTTATCTGTTTGCAAAATGGATTGAATATTCCAATATTCAACAGGAAGAAAAACTTCAATTTCTTTTTCTCTATCAACGACTAACTTTAGCGCAACTGATTGAACACGACCTGCAGAAAGCCCTCCATCTCTCGCGCCTTGTACTCGTCGCATGAGAATAGGCGAAATCTTGTATCCTACGATTCGATCGAGCAATCTACGCGCTTGTTGTGCGTCTACTAGACCTTGATCGATTTGACGAGGGTGCTTTAGTGCTTCTGATACGGCTTCTTTAGTAATCGCATTAAAAGTGACTCTTTTAAATTTCGTCCTTTTAGGGAGGATAGAAGCAATATGCCATGCAATGGCTTCGCCCTCTCTATCAGGGTCTGGAGATAAGTAAACAATGCTTACCTGTTTTGCTGCTTTTTTTAAACGATCAATTACATCCTTTTTATCGGGCATAATGGTGTATTGTGGCTCAAAGTCATTCTCGACATCAATTCCAAAACCCTTTTGAGGCAAATCGCGTATATGTCCTAATGAGGATTCAAATAAGTAATCTGATCCTAAGAGCTTTCTTAATGTTTTAATTTTAGCCGGAGATTCTACAATAATTAATGCTTTTGTCATTATAACCTATGTATATCTATTTTAAACCAGCAGTACAACAAGACTGTGTTAAAAGACAAGTCACAAAATGGATTAAAAGTGGGCAGCTTAAGTGCTATGCTTGTCAAAATCAAGATAAATTTCTCCTGAGATGTCTTAAAACTTTACTATTATGGAGTTGAAAATATATATAAATTTTTTTTTGAGGTATAGATTTTTAGAGAGAATTATCTAAATACTAGGTTCTAGAAGATAACAATGGGATAAGATTGTTTTTCAGCCTTTCAGATATTTTTTTATCACTCTCAAACTAAATGAACGTGCTTAAGTATATTTA
>JABASH010002064.1:0-22122 GCA_019776445.1 Tomocerus maximus
AAAGATAGAACAAGATTCCTTGACTTAGGGTCCTTCGTAGTTTGTGTAGTAATGAAATAATTATGTGAATAAATTAAGTAAGAATTGAGTGTTGTAATTCTATTCGTCAATTTTCAGAGTGTCATCACAAACGAGTATAAAATAGCAAAAGTATTATTTCCATCCAATATTCATCAGAGAATGAAAAGCTTCCGCTATCTGATTGTATAAAGTTCCCAAAGACTGACTTGGCTGAAGAAGTTTACAATATAGTCAATCTACACGTATTTCTAAGCAATAAATGCTTGGGTTGGGAATTCTGTATACAATCATTGCACTTTACAAAGCAATCTAAAATGTGACAAAAACATCCTAGAAATGACTCAAATCGACAATCCCAAATTTCGATGGGTTTTATCCAATTCCAATCTATATACAGCATTAGTCACAATTTTTTATTTTTTATTTTATTTACAGGTCTAACAAACGAAATGGATCTAAGAATATTCAAAGATTGAGAAGATTCATTTCAATATTGAAATATTATTTCATGTTTTATTTTACACTATCAACTCAATGAGTATTGATTATTACGCATTTCAGTGTCGGAAATTCATGATTTCCCAATAATTAATATTTTGTATCAAAATTAGGAACAATACAGATCTTAATGCTGACTTTGCTGACAACAACGAGTCGTACTTCTGTTTGGATTCCTGTCTTCTTTGATTTTTCTGTGCAGTAATGTAATTAAAATAAGTGTGGCCATTACAATGAAGACGATCAAAACGATTAAGCCTGTTTTATCGTCTTTAAAACTTTTAGAAGGTTTATCTTTTGCCTTTCGAGTACTAGTACTACTATCAGGTTGTGGAGTTGTAGTAATTGTTAAGTTTTTGTTTTTTGCTATCAATTTTTCCTCATTCTCCTTTGTTACATTCTGTTGAACTGTTTTAATAAGTTCAATGAGATCATCGGCTAATTTCTTGTCCTTATGTGATTCTGTTGTATGTTCCAAACCTATCGTTTTGCCTTCGGAATGTTTTTCACCAGTGATGTCTCCTTTTGCATCAATACGACTGGTTACGGAACTCACCACGAAAGATGCTTCATGAGATTGAGAAACTGGAGCCGGTTTTACAACAATGTAAACCGTTAAATTGTTATTGTTGGATTGCATGTTACCATTCGCATAACCATTTACATTTCCATTAGAATTTACAACAGGAATTTCCTGTTGAACTCCGAAAGTGAATATTTCTATGTTGTCTATCAACATGTACGAATCCTTTTCCATAGGATCCCATTCAAAACTTAGCTAAAACGTAAAAGCATACATAAGTTTTGGAAAAAATTGAAATTCTGAATGTCAATACGTAAGATAAAAATGTATACTTTAAGATCTCGTTTAGGAGGCTCATCCCACTGGAACTGGATTTCAGTTTCATTCCAAGTTCGTTTTGATGAAAATAGAGTTACCTTTCCCAGTACATTTGGACGATCCCAAACTCCGAACCAGTTGTCATATATTACTTGATCATCAACCTAAATTATTTTACCTTGTCTTAATTTGTAATTTTGTAACTTTGCACATGTATATGTAAAAAATAACATTTCTTTGCATTCTAGTGCTACCAACCATACCAAAAGGTAAAATCCAGGAGGACGGTAATTTTTGTCAAAAGATGCTCGCCATGTTTTATAATTGAGTTTGGAATCAAAGGAGGAATTATTTAAATCATCCTTCATTTTGTCTTTTACATTTGATGAGACTTCTTTAGGAGTAGTCGTAGTCGTAACAGATCTTTCGGTAAATTCAATTGATTTTATATCAACTCGACTACTGAAACTTCCATTTTTATCTAAAGTTTTATTTCCAAGGCTGTCATCAGCGGTCTGTTTGGCCATTTTTATGATTTTGTGAATTTGCAGCAATTCTTGACTACTAATATCAATATTTCTTTTCTTTCTTTTTTCGAGCGTGGATTTCTTTGCTTTTTCTAATTCCTTAGCCTCGAGGGAAGAAATATGTAGTAAAACAGGATGGTCGTCTTCTTTTGTATCTTTTGGTCCTGGTGTTTGGACTAGAGTTAGAAGAGGTGGCATATCTTTCTCGTTGTGGCCATGTATATTTTCTGTTGAATTTTGCTTTCCCTCACCAGGCCTATTTAGTATTTCTGATGAAGTTCGTTCCGTTTTAGGTCCGACCCCATCAGATTTTACTTTGCCAATTATCGTAGAAAATTTAATTGTAAGAAAAGTGTGCTCATAATTTTTTAATGTTGTTTGTAAATGAGCAGGACCATCCCCATGTGCCATCAGCAATTTGGATGTCACACTAACCTACAGCAAATGTACATTACATAATTTTATATCAAATCCTCATAATCACGGTTACTTGGATTTTATTTGCATATAACCTTGCATATAACTATACCATGGTCTATATAGAGATTGATATTAAAATGTAATACCTATACACAATAAAAACAGTGTCTTCTGTGATAAATTATAGTATCATTATGCCGATCGATTGCAGGAAATATTATAACTCGAGGAGCTCCTTGATCATTCTTATACATTTACTTTCTATTTACTACAAAATCTCATAATGATATCCAAATTAAAAATTACAAAAAGAGAAAGAGTAGAGTAAATTACCCGTAAATTCAACTTTTCATTTATTTGTAAAGCACTCATGTGATCAAATCCATCGTGTTGCCAAATCTTCACGTTGTCAATTACGCTTTCGAGATCCAACGTTTGTAATGGAATTTTCCGAACTTTAAATGAAAATACACAGGAAAAAAGTATTGGAAGAAGAAAAATAACTCTAAAAACCTGGTTCATTGTAGCTTTTGACCTGTTTTTGTCCTGTATAGGTAATGATTACTATAAATAATGTTGTGTACAAGGGTGTACTGTATTTATAGCTTCTATATCAAACCCAAATCACATAATATATCTTTTACTTGATAAAATACAGTTTCAGATATTTGCATATTATTAGGAATGTGGAACATAATGGAAACCTAGAAGTAAAGTTTAAGTAAAAATAACCTAAAATACTATGGAGGGATGCATGTTTACTTCACCTTATTTGCATGTAATGTAAAATAGTATTAATAAAGGGGTGAAACATCAAAAAATTCCATTTAAATGATATCATTACATTTAGTAGTTGCTTAATTCAGCTAGTTTAAAACTCATTGAATCATACGCGAATGTTTGTTCGGGGGCTATAAAACAGAAACAATGAGTAATAAAAAAGTACTTAAATCTTTTACTACTCTGATTGTAACAACACTCCATAAACTTGCCACCATTTTTAGCCAAAACTAGTGCTGCCTGTGGTTAAATAAAGCAAATTTCATCTTAAATGGTCTGACTGCAATTTTTTTGCATTCTAATAGCATGTGAATACAAAAGAATTGCAATGTGAACAATTTTTTTAGAACGATGAGTTTCTTCGTTCCCACTTGCTAAGTAGTACACTGACTGATTTAGGGATTTTTGGAAGAATATATTTTTATCTCACAATGTTTAAAAATACGTATAGCATAGCAGGATCGATTTCAATTAAAGCATCAATATATATAGAATATAGTAAATTAGTTAAAAGTAAATTGATCCGATGTTAGCAAATAAATGCAAATCACAGGAGCTGGTTCTGTTTTGAGTCTTCATTTAAAAAAGTCTTTATTTTTGTCCACTGAAACTTGAAATGGTAAACTTTTCCATCAGAACATTAACATTCCTGACTCTCCTCTCCTTACAATAACAATAACATCAATTTTAAATTTAGTCAACAATTTAGAACACGATTACTGTATGATAAGTATAGGTATGTCATGTCACGCTCTTCAGGATTTTGATGACCGTAGTACTAGAATTTATTTTTGATGTACCATTCTCTTATACAGTAAAATAACCATAATCTATCTATCTATACTACTTGTTTGCAGCTAGATTGAGAAACAACGGTTTTTGGCACCAAAGCTCATCGTTTGATAAACATCGATTGAATTCGCATAGGGTTATGAATCATGGATAAGGAACAATTTTACATGAATAATTGCCTCGTATTACTTCTACATCTAAAATACTTATGTAAGTAGTATGTACTTAGTTAATTACACTATCCAGACTCCATGACATGTTTCAAAGATTGCACCTTATGCAACTATAATTTATGATACATGACATCTGACATACAAATCATCAATTATTCATTCACCAGATTCTTTGGTTTTATACACATATACGGTATTTCATACTTGAACTATTTTGCACGTAACCTGCTGCATTATATTAATTCAATACCAAATATCTCTAACTGCACTATTTGTAAAGGTCAAAACAAGTAAAAACCTACGGATACATGGATTGCAGTTGTACATTTTGAAAAATTATGAAAATGAATTAATGTAACGTAATAAAATTAGGAGAATTGACTTTCATTCCATTTCATACCGCAGAAGGCACTGATTGGTACTGTGTTGAAAAGTTTTGTGTCGTGGATACCTAATTGTATAAATGGTAGACTGGACTCGTAACATATGAAATACATAATTCTAATGGAAAATTACTGATTAATTGTTGAGTACATCTTCTAAAAGAGATAGTTGTTTTCGGACCAACATGGTGTTTCAGCATACTCAATGTAAAATGTGGTTTTATGTATTTTGTTTACATTTAGTTGGATAGATTTGCAGTAACTTTTAAGTAATGGTTAACATTCTTTACCTACTTTTGGTAGGGGATTTGGTTTAATACATACTACACGAACAAGAATCCCTGAAGTTCTTAAATAACGTGCGTAGTGTAATTTTCATTAATTTCTCATTGCATTCGAGAGTCTTGAGCAACAGCAGCGTAAGGCGTAAGAGAAATCCCAGCGTTGGCGGCCGCCGCAGCGGCTGCTGCAACGGAAGCGCTTCCAGAATTCATTGTTCCCGCCGCCATTTGAGGCATATACGCTGCATAAGCCGCAGCGGCTGCGTGATGCTGAGCAGCAGCTGCATTTGCTGCATTGTGATTGGCCCCGGCACTGGTCGCTGCCAAATAGCTTGATGTGTATGGATCTGCCGCTGCAAAAGCCGCCTGGGCGGCAAAATGAGCCGCAGTCGGGTAGGCAGCAGCTGCAGCACTTCCAGGTGCCACTCCTGAGGACGCCAAATTAGCAGGCTGATAAGAATCGTAAAATTGAGAGGCTTGAGCCGCTATTGCCGCTGCTAAGGCTGGTGAAGTTGCTGCTGTCGGTAGAGATAAAAGAGGAGCTCCTCCATACGCCGCTGGCTGATACACGTAACTTCCCGGTAACCTATAAGTACATGAAACAGTTTTCGGACCCATGAAAATCATTATCTTTTGAGAAATTTGTTTCATAGAAATTTGAGGTTCCATTAAATATTTCTTCACATAATCATATAAACCAATAGCATGGAGGAAACGGTCTAAAACGTTTATCAACGATAAGTCTTCTAAGATAACCAGCGTTTAATTTCATTTTATAGCTGGCTATCATTGTTAAGGTCAATGACATAAAATTACATCACGTCTTGTCGAAATGTGTTTGTATTGTAAGTGTTGAATTAATTGAGTCTTAAAGAACAATCATAAAGTAGAATTAAATCAACAATTAGGTAATTACAAGATAATTAAAAATTCCGAAGCGAAACGAAAACCATCACACGCTTAACGCTCAATTCAAAAAAGACAATTCGATAAATAACATTAACAAATGACAAACCTACACATGGAAAATGATCAAGTCAAAAGTAAAGTGCAGAAACATCAGTTAAAAGTCACAGTGAATTACAACGAAAAAACGTCAATTCCATAAAAACAGACCAGTCAGCCAGCAGCGAGTCAGAGGCAGACCAGAAAATTATGTACATTAGTACTTACACCCAAGATCAGTCCAGCCAGATGACTCTTAAGGTTGACACGACAGTAAAAAATAAATGTACAATAGAAAGTCAATTCAACTCAATACCAATACAAAAATGTAGCCAGCCCACCACTTTGACATGACATCACAAAACAACCAAAAACTGCGTGCCAAAAACCCAAGTCATTCAAGAGAACTCGTCAAAAACTACAGCTAAGTGCCGTGCCATGCCAGCTAAGGCTTTTCTTATTTTCACTTGTGAGTTCATTGGAATTCGGATATGCAAATTTGGATGTGATCGTTTTTCATCGTACGTCTCAATGGCTGTGGACATTTTGTTCAATCTTGCTTTGCTTTTTAGTTAGGTAGATTTATTTGTAAGTAAACAGACAGAAGTTATTTCATACTTTACACAGATCAGTTGATAGTGTGTTAACTTTATTTTTATCCTTTATTTTGCCAGACAGATATAGATATACTGTAAAGATGTATTACTTACGTAATATTATGCATAATTGAAATTGATTTTCTTTCACTTCAGCGTGTTTGTTTAATACTTTCGTTTTAGTTCATTATTTTCTTAGAGAATGAGAATAAGGCTTTCATGGAGAATTTTGATTTACTTTTCATATTCATTCAACTATGTCGCTGATCGAAAGAAAAGATTGAATACAAGACTCAAAAAATTCTACACAATTGTCGTATATACTTTTACATTTCATTTGAAACCACAGAGTGTAAGTCATGAAATCTTGTCAAATAATGAATTTTTTAGCAAATTATCTTGGAAATCATGTAAATGTGAATTTTCTGTATAGAAATTATCTCAAAAATTTGATTTTACTGTCGATTTGAGAATAAATTAGTGAAACCCCACAGCAAAAGCATTAGCAAGGTGTACACTTACCCGTACTGAGACGCTAGAAGCTGTGTGGGGTAACCAGTCCGAATCGCTGTGAAGGGAAATGCTACAAGAAAAATCACTCAAATGGCAGCCAACCTCAATACATACATTAATTAGTTCAAAATTCAAAATAAAGACAATACATTACATACGTACATTACATACAATTACAAATACAGTAAACCAGAATAAAGAAATTCAGAATAGATCTAGTAATTACATACAGTTTAAGTGTAGCTGTTGTCAGAATTTTGGAAGAACAAGATATCGTTGATATAATTGTTACACCAATCCGTTTAAATCAGAGATGTTATTAACCCAATCAAAATCCAAACCAGACCAGATCATATAATACATCGACAAAGTCACAACGAACGCTCAAGCATAAACTTTTGCATGACTCAAATACACGCTTGCATAAGAATTCTGTGAACAAACGTGACTTGGTCGATCTCGAACAGATCAGAATCAAACGCTTTTACTAGGTATGTGTTACGTGTTACATAAATAAGTTTTCAAACCCTGAATAAACGGAAAAAGTTCAATAGAGCCTCGCGTTTCAATCTCTATGTATCCATCAGGTTATTTTTGGATCTTTACAGAGCTACCTATTTGAACTGTACTACTTAGGTGAATCTACTTCTGAGCATTTCGTCAAAGTCTAATCACAAGGGTACATTACAAAATTACAAAGTAAACTACATGAACACACCTATATTTACCGTAGACTACAGCTACTATCATTGACTTTGTTGGCTTTAGCCTAGCATTCTCACTAGTAATTTGTAACGGAAGGAAACAGACAAAAATAGTTTCCTCATCTTTTTTCTAAGGTGTCTTTTTCATCTCCCCTTCTTTCTACATAGATTCCTATCTTTCTTGTTACACCATTCGATTTTACAAGAATTCTATTCATCTCTCTATATACTCCACTATAATCTCACATCTAAACTTCTTCTACAGAAGCCTTTAGTAATTGTTCGTACATAAGGACGACAGTGTACTAAAAAGTAGTGTACGGATGTAATATTTTTTATCCTGTGTATAAAAGTACCTATACATGGAGTCCTCATTTATAAACTCCCTTATAAACATTCTGCTCTGCGAAATCTAAACTTTGATCCATAGTACAAATATCCGCGGAATCAGTGCGCAAATAGATTTCCAGTTGTACAGTGACGCTATAGATGTCTAAAGGATTAAGATCCAAGCTTCATATATTCAATGAAATTGAGCGAATCAAATGACATGTGTAAAGGCGGAAGCCAAGAATGACACAAGTCAAAGAGATCAACACACATTCAAACGAGAATAGACATCTAAATTATATAAAATTATAAGCTAGCCAAATGATTCACGGGCTCCTAAATATAAACTAGTCTAGTGGAACACAATATTTACACGACCTACCAAATATGTTCGTAATTCCTTCACAGAAGCTTTCTAGGGAATTTAATTCATTACAAATCTACGCTAGAAGAAACGAGAATCCAAACGGAGAAAGCAATTAAGAGTAATATTGTGTCATTAAATCCTAAGGTTCCACTGAATCTTAATAGTCTTGAGAAATAAGATATTTTACTTGTAAGTAGACCTTGTGTGTCGACATACCTAAGGTATGGGGCTATGTGGATGTGAAATATCTTTCTGTCTTGAAGTACTGCCCTGAGTATAGTCTTTTATACTTCAAGCTTCTAAACTCTGCATAGCTGTATAATATAATTTTATAGGAATCATCTACATAGTATATCCGTATGCATAATAATGTAATAAAACTGTAGTAGTAATGCATATTCTGTGCACTCCAAATTGAGAATTTTAGAGATACAAAGCTCCAAAATTCTTTTGCGGTTATAAAAGCATTTGTCTCACTGATTATAGGGATATTTAGTTAGCCTATTTCTGTATACAATCACAACGTTTGATCATTAGGTCCTAATTCCTTATTCCGTCGTATCAAAAGCGACTACTAAACTAATAATCTCGTAACAAACTTGTAATCTTGTAACAAGGTAAACTGACTTTCCGTCTTCCTACCCGACTTTTCTCCCCTAATCACCGAAGTGCAACTATTACAGTATAGCTACTTACTATGCATAATATTATTATTGAACTTCTATAAGTAAATTATATCTAGATACGAAGTTCGTAAATATATTGTGACGACGGTGCGGTCTATATATTTATAGATCATACGCAATTAAGACTAAAGATTCACTTTTTGTGGTTCTTCTTGACTTCTTTTCCATTTAGCCACTCTAATGCAACTCTCTTGTGTGTTGTCCTATTGTCCCCTGTTTAGACACGTTCATTTTGTCATGGCACATAATATTACATGCCAGATCAAAGTTAGCTTTGTCCAAATCCTTAACAACACGGAAACTACTGTCTCCCTATCTCTATATACTTGTGTAGTCTGTTAGGATTTGGGATGCTCTTTCTTTACGCAATACACTCCCTCCGTGACTAACAATAAGTAAGCAACTCCGTGTATACGTAAGCAAGTAAAAAATCGCAGGCTTTTGCCAAAATCTGGATCACTTCAATTTGAGAGATTCGACGTGACATGAACATTACTGACTTTGTGAGTGAGTGAGATGAAAATACATCTAATGTATGCCAAACGCCAGAAACTAACGCCACACCGCGCACCAAGTGAACAAGACATCTTAAAGAGATAAGTCGCAGCAAGACCAAAGACCCAAGCTGCGAAACTCCACTCCACTTGTTTCATGTTCATGTCATGTACAATGTGCAAAGTATATCTGAGTGCACTCTATACACTCTGCTCTTCCATTACAATGGATAAGTACAGTATAAATGGAGAGCCAGTGTTACCGGCAAAGATTTATTCAGTTAATCTGTTGAATGTCCTGACAAACTTTGAGTTTCAGTCTTATATTCATTTCGCTAATTAGCATACCTACGTCACCATTTTATTCTAAGATCCTATTCAGTCTCTATTTAATATATGCAATTCCAACGGAGTAGGAGTGTAAAACAACCAGCATGCCTTTATTCCTTATGCAAGGCAAATTTTCCATCATTGCCCCCACTAACTAAATCCTAGCTACAAATCTATGCCACAATTTATTACGTTGATAATAATTTTATTTAAATGTGCTACATGGTGAAGATTACACTGATTACAGGTGGAATGAATAATGGAATGGAATAAAACCTGGAAATAATTTATTCCATGGTTTCTTTTAATTATATATGCTGCTATCCTTCCTTCTACTCTACCTGCGTGAAATAATTTGCTCACAAAAACTCCTCTACTCAGAAATTCTGTTGTGGAAAAATGCACGTTCTAATTTCGTTCTGATTAACTAGAAGAGATGAATTGAGATTGAGAGAGTAAAATTGCTAGAGACGATGTTATTAGAAATTAACGTTATTTCAGCAAAGATGCTTGTGTACACGGCAAATGCAATGTGACATCAACTTTACCTTCCATTTGCATACTATTTCTGTATTAAGCAAGCGTCCAGATTGTTTTCGCTTTACTTTACGCCTCTCTAATCTCTCTTGTCGCCATTGTGCATTTCCCAGGCAGAACAATTGTTTAAAAGCTATTTTTGTACCACAGAGAGCGAGAAAGAGAGAACAGGCCACACAAAGCAAGGCAATCAACGGAAGACTGATCTGCTATCTTAAGACATACATTTTTTACCAAAAAATGGTCCAGCATTTTTACATTGTATAAAACATTGTATACAGTACCTGTACCTAGCCACCATTAATTTTTGCTTATTAAACCATAGGATTATGTTTCATTATACAATTCAACTTCTGGATCTAAATCCATGATAACCTAAAGCTGTAACCTACTACGCATAGAAAGTCTAGGTGTTAGGCATGTAGATTTTATATATTATTATTGATATTAGAAGGTAAATTTGCTGTAATTAAGATAAAATCATTTTGATAGTAAAAAAATTACAAATTACGACTTATAATAGTATAAATGGACTACATTACGTATTAAAAACGCAATTATTATACGGAATAATAGGATATAAGCGTCAATCAAATAGCAACAACATTACGATGAGTATAGTTATTTTAAGTACAAATACTACAACATAAAATAGTGTTTCCGTTACAGTTTTGGATTTTCAAGGTCAACAAGTAATTTAAGAAAATAATTTTGTGGTATAGATATTCCTACCTGAGTGCTGATTGAGAGTGGAGGCAGTCCTCTGGGAGTAAACTAACGGGTAGGACTGAAACGGATCTGCCACTGCAATAATAATATTACAGATTCTTTTGTGATTCATATTCATTTAGTATACAGTTCCCAGCGAATACACGGCCGTTTATGTTCTCTAGTTTTATTTCTGGGGAATGTTTGTATACTCGGTTTCGACTTTAGTTTAATTCATGATTTAGTACTAGACAAGACATTATTATTCTGAATCTTTCTCAGCAGCTAAAATTAAAATTAGTTTATACTGGATTTTTAGAAATTACTATCTGATTACTGTAATTACCTTTAACTAAAAACTAACTATAACTATGAATATTATGTAAACAATCTTTGTTCTGAAAATTCAAGTCTAGACTTAGAACATGTCCTACACAAGACATTGGATTCGAGTTTCCTATAGTTCATCTTCATCATAAGAGTATACAATTAATTTTACAATTAGACAAGTTGCCATAAATTAAATAGAATGCACAGTGCACACTCACAATAACTGAAACTGAATAAACAACGATTAATTGAAATCAATCATAAGTACTGCAACCTGACATACTAAACAGTTCTACGCGTAAAAGATAAAATGCACACAGCATCAATTACACTACACACGGCACACACGAAGAAGTCTACCAACTCAACACCAACAAATTACTACAGCTAAGCTAAATATACATAATTATCAATTGCAAATCGATTGAACTACAAAACTCCATTCTTCTACTACATTTAAGTACAAACATGATACGACACAATACCTATAAAACTGAGAGAGCGAAACCGGCATTTATCTCATTAATGCAATAACAAAGTGCGTATTTGTAAATGTACCTACTAATTATAATTACAATGAATAAATGTGTAACTTTGTCTAACTTAGTTTTATCTGTAAGCAATTATTACTGATGTTAAATAAACTATGATTTCAGATAAACAATTCAACATGATGTCTATCTCACAAGAAACTACTTTTTAAGAGTTTCCTTTACAATACTAAGAATTGGGAAAAATTCGTTTAAAATACTTTTATCTTACATAAAATTGCCCAAATACTTAAGATATAATAATTAGCAAATGCATTTCTCCCATTTCTCAAATTCACTCATTTAATGGAAACTCATGCCTCCCTCCCCAAGGGTATTTTTCATCGGGTTGACTGGTATAGATTGTAAGCCTAATCTTTAGGTCTTGATGTGCTATTACCTGCATTATTATGTAATTTACAAGTATTTTATATACCACGTATCGCTTCTTGTATCACTATTTTCTCATCTTCACTAACGCAAACAGAATTTCTAACACAAGCTGTTTGGAAGATACAAAGGGTTTCAACTATAATAATATACTGATTACTATGAATCAGCAGAGAGAGAAACGAAACACGAATTCAATTTTAGTTGTTTCATCGACTTCGGTTCAGCACGTAAAAATAAGAAAACATTGCATTGGTGAAGAGTGAAGACATGACAATAGGCGATAATGCATTGTATAAGATCGAAGATAGCCAATTGTGTGACGTGAGTGCTTACTATCTGAGACATGTCGTAATTCCAACAACTCTACTCCGTAGAATCATCAATCTCACCAGTGAAACGAACAATTTCTAAGTCTTTGCTTTGATTACCTTTATTTGTCTACTAAGTGAAACACCCAATTACCTGTATTACCTATTAAATTACTTACTTAGCTGAATATCTTCATTATTTTAGTGCTGAAATTGAAAATCTATTTTTAAACCCTTTTCTTGGGTACAATCTGTAACAAAGGAATTATTTACTGAAAGAATCCTGGATGCAATGATTCAAATAGGTAAGTGAACTAGTGAGATTGGTGACTGAGTTGAAAGTACGACATATACGGAGAATAGTCAAAGTTCATCGGAAAGATAAGTGAACAGTAGGTAGCATATTACAAATAGGTAGAGAGATAGTATACTTAGTGCTAATATTTATTTAGTTAATTACCCGTGGCAGCAGCATTTCCCCTAGGCTTTGCTCCCAATATAGCCAAGTTCACGTTAGCCTTTCGCCCATCAATTATCGGATTGGGTTCCTTGCAGGCACGCTCCGCCGCAATCCGCTCTGACATAATAACCTGGAGAGACACGAGAAAAAAATTCTTGATAGCTTTTCTTTCCTCTAGTGAGATTTAAGTTAAGTCAAGTCAGTAGTCTAGTAGGCTATATCAGAAAGGAAGACCAATCAGACAGTATACAAGAACCTTGGCTACACGCACACAGACCATCAAGGCTCTTAGACAAAGACAGTCACTATCTTAGCTAAGATAACATTAGCGAGACTCTTCAGATACCTCAGAAAATAGCTGAAAACTACGTCTCCGTAGAAAGCAAAAGACTTCTCGTCAAGTCAGTTTCATTGTCTCTAATAACTGTGGACGGAAAGTCGGAGTGGAAACACAATGGAAAATATAACAGACGAAATGTAGTAAAAGCGTTCGACGAGAAAAGCAAACCGACGGGACTTAGGACATGACATAAAGCCGAAAGTCTATTATATTCTCAGAAGATTTCCTTCACGGCTCTTCAACCTGTCTTCTTCAATACAACTGATCTCCTCAAAAAGGTTCCCTACGTCCATCTCTATTCAACTCAAATCATCTTCAATTCATTGATAAAAATGATATATCACGACCACGATTTTAAAATCAATTTCACAGATACCTCCGTAAAATACATTAAAGTTACTAGACTCACCTACAACAAAACTAACCTTTATCTATGTTTTCACATTTTCACTAGACTTGCCTCTTTCATCTAACCACTCCGAAAAAATTTCCATATCTGATTTTCTGGTCAGAATTTTTCAACTCATTGTACTCATGCAATATCTGTTTCATTTGTGGCCATATTTATTATATTCGCAAATAAGTACTACTACGCGGTTTTCTTTTGATGTACAGCCCTAAAATACCTTGCTCCTATAAATTGGGATCATAATAAATTACTGAGAATAGTGGCTACTGATGTTCTGTGAGGTCACTTACAGGCACTCCTAGCACTAATGACTATAATCCAGAATAAGTATAGTGGAAAAGGTACATCAAAAGACTGTGCTGTCTGCAGAATGATAAAACTACTGAACATATCATCATCAGTTGTGTGCGCCCATCTAGTCTGTGTGCAGATAGTGCCTCAGGCAATTGCAGATCGAATTCTCTACGACATGGTCTTTTACTCCATTGGCGCCTGTTTTGCAACAGTCCAATGTAATAATGTCAAATATTTGATATTTTGAGAGTTTTGGGAGTGAATCTTGAAATTTCATTAAGAAAATTCCATTTCTCTCTATCTAGGAACATTAATAATGACAGTTAGACAACAACAGAGTATTTGAGTGAGGGGAGAAAACATATTTCTGCACTTACGAATCCATAGCCACGACTCTTTCCGGTTTGCCTGTCGGTGATGACAACAGCCTCCTCAATCTCTCCGTAGATTTTGAAATGGTCTCGGAGACTCTTATCCGTGGTGTGGTAGGGCAGCCCTCCAACGAACAACTTGGTCCAAGTCGTGTCTTTCTGCTGTGGCGTTATCCCCAACCCTGGTGTGTCCGAAGAAGTAGAAGTAGAGCATCCATCAACACCAGCCGATCCTTAGTAACAAATTAACCTCACGTTGTGCGCTTGCTTTTGCCTCTAAGCCAGTATTCTATCTCATTTCCTGAACTAAAGCTTCTAGTGCATACAAAATATAGACAACTCGCTGCAAATGCCATACAAAAGCTAACATTCCATTATTAACAAAAATCATGCCAATCAATACAAACACATCCAATGATATCCCTTCATACATATACTTTCACATTGAACATAAATACATATAAGTATAGTACATGCATTAAATCATTGTCCTATAGCCATGCAGTTACCATTACCACTATCAAATTAAACAATATTATTTGCAAAGCCCCAGGACAATTACTAAATACATCCACAAGCACATCCTCTATGCATGCATAACTAGTTAGTACTTAGGTTAACTACTACCTATTTATTTTGCTAAACCGTAAACCGAAAGTGTTTGCTTAATCCACAAATTAGGCAGGCTTAATTAATTTGAATTTCAGATTTGCTTCGCACATTGGTACTTGAAATGATTTTTTGCTATTTGCACAGGTCGCATTATTTTATCCTGTACCTCCTACACATAAAACTCCTGACTTTCTCTTGTGATCTTTTATGAACCATAAGATCTGACAGATATGGAATAGAAATGGAAGCCAACAAACAGGAAATTTTGCTAATTGTAAGTGTTCTACTATAAGTACTACTACTCTAAGGTATATAGACATAGGTATACTGAATAGTGTTATAGCAAAAGCAGTATGTGCGGTAAGCTACTTATTGTGAAGGAATAGTAATTTTATGTCCCGTGACTCCGACTTACTAATTAGCTTATATTTGTATAGTGCAGTCGTGAATATATGCATCATCCAATTCTGTCAGTAGGGAAATGTGATAAGTATCAAAAGCCATCGTCATAATCTTACCACATACTATATTGAAGCAAAGCCATTAGGATAGAATAACTTGGCATATAGAATAATAGGGAGTTAAATACTTCCTTCGGTTTCTGTGTGATGTATAATTGTATAGGTAGTAGTGTAAGAGGCATAAGTATGTCTGGCATAGTAATGTATCCCAGGAAAAGATAATTAGGAGTGAAGAATTTCTAGCTAGTGCCAGTACAAGATATATATAGGGAGAGGGTATACCGAGTTTTAGAAAGACAATAGAGCAGAAGAGACCACATTTCTCCTACAATGTTATTGTCAGTTTGGGAAGAATTATTCAAAGCAGGAGGAGCGACTACATAAATAGAGAGGAAGATTAGAAAAGAGGGAAAGATGAAGAAAACGACGAACCCCTGCTGGAGCTGGATGTGGCGGATTGAGAGTTGGAATGTACATTTGGTCTTCGCCGGTATATATCCGGAGATGAATCTCTCGAGGACGACATTTCCTTTCGATTCACAAAAAAATCTTCCAAACCTAGCAAAGTTGAAACTTCAAATGAAGTCAATGAATTTGTCTAAAAATAAACGTTCGTAAGGATCATGCCTTTCTTCGTCCTCCCCGCCCTGCCCGCAACGCTTCCCTTTAGCTATAGCTTCCTGAACTTCGTCAAACTAATACTAAAGTTAAGTGTAGCCATGCACACTGAGAACATTGTAGGTAGGCATTATGCATCTCCAGTTGTCCTAAGTAAGTATTCTAACGAACTACTTTTATGCAACCAAGTTCCTCGCTGTCTCCCACTAACAGAGTCTACAACTCTGTACTAAGCTAATAGAATGTGACGAATTCATCTCTGAGTGCACTCTCCCTGTGCATATGTATTAAGCATATTAGCTAGAGCAGTCTCTATAGATCTCGTCTACTAAATACATTATTAAAGTCTTTCCAGAGTGAGTGAGAATTGAGAAGATCGGATCGTTTAGCTCACTCTTCCACTACCCTGACACTCTGACAGCGCTCCTAGAAGATTTACTACACTTGCCACAAGTAAACTATCAATGTAGACGACACCAACCAAATGCTCCTACTTTTCTTTCCTAATTCACTAGATAGATAAAATCTCTGCATTTTCCTAGACCTTATTTAAACATACGCCAGCATTACTACGTAGTAAGTGTGTAATCATCACTGTACCTACATTGATTCTTTTCTAGCTTTAAATAGATATTCTATTGTGCCGTATAGACTCTAAAGACTTCTTCCGTTCATATCGGTTGTGGAAACAGGAAATTGCAATTCAGCTTGCACACGTAGTATTTGCACCTTCAGCATATTATTTTGACAATTTTCCACTTTATTTTACCTACTTTACAATGCACATGCGAAAACTTATTTTTTGCTGTTTTCCGAAAGTCAATATGAAAAGAACCCAATGCAGGATTGTAAAACAACAGAGATATAGTGATTTCTGTATGCATTTACGAAGAGCAAAAGTGTTCGTCTGGCCGAGGAAAGACCAGTGTATACCTGTTAGTAGTGGAGTTAAGTCGAGGTACATAGACGACAGAAAAGTAAGAGCCACGTAAGTCAAGTCAAAGTCAGAGCTACTAATTGCACTCTCCCGAGGATTCAGTGCGATGGTTACTTTACAACTGTCACATCTACATCACTGCATACAGCTTATCGGTAGAGAGCTTTAGTTACACTCTGACTCTCTTTTCTATATGCTCCATTTCTGATGAGATTCCTAATGGCTAATTTGATGGTACATCAGAGGAATGAATGTTCCATGAAAAAGGATACACAAATCTTGTGCACTATATTATGTGTATGAAGTCTACAAAAATTATTTATAACTCTGCAGACCACATCATGCCATTTATGCCCATTCTAATACACACATGCGTACACTTTTCATATTTACAGAAATTCAATACTAAAATAAGATTTCTTGTCATCTATATAAGTATACCTACTGCAGATATAAGAACCAATGGATGACATGCAGTCAGTATAATACATGTGCAGCCATTCTGTGCACATTTAAATGGACGTCAATATACACCCGTCCAATTGAATATCATATTGGTTTACAAATACTGCACACTTTGTACTGTAGTAGACATTGATTCTAGAGTTTGCCTACTCATTTCCAGGACGCATTGCTCAATGGGTGATTCATTACCTCTGATTTATACTTTAATAGTGTTTAGTAGTAATTGTAGAGGTTGTGGTTCCGAAAAGGCTCCTCAAATTACCCATTTTAAAGAAATTGTGTACCTTTAACTTATCTACCTAAAAGGCCTATTCCTCGTCGAGTGAATTAACAAAAGTCAATGCCAAAATGCTAACGAAATTAACTCGAACTCTGCAGACGTGACGTGATATCTATTTTCATTTATTTTAAATGTTGAAATGTAAATCCCAACCTGCACTTATGTAAATCCTGAAAATCCTGATGCAATGAAGAATGAATTGAAAGAAAATTCTATGCTTTTAACAAAAGAACATGTATGCTTTTTAAGAACACTAGAAAACTTGTAATTCGACTAATAATATTACTGATAGCACGGTAGCAGTAACGTCTGCCTGCGTCCTTAGTTAAAACGAAGAAATGGGATTTTAGAATTACTTGAGATTAATTATAGGACTTAGGTTACATAACATATTTGATTTTCTACATCGCACTGCACTAATTATAAGCTCTTTACAAATCAGCCGTCTATCCATATTCCTAAATGAAGAGAAAGTGATATGGCTGCTTGTTTATGCCAGTAAAAGTATTAATTGCGTTGTAAAGCACTCATCGAGTTGGTACTTACGTAGAAACGTATTCATGGCCTTTACAAAGCTTTACATGCTCCGTCTCATAATATCTGTCATAATCTTTCTATTCTTCTGTAGAGCTCATTGATGTGAAAAGTGGATCTACAATAAACACAATATGGTGCAATTACAGCTCCCAGTAGTCAACAACTTAGTATGAGAATGTCTAGACTGTCTATATATAGACAAATCCCCCTCTCACCTCTTAGTGTCTTTGCTTACACATTGACGTAAGCTATTGTTGGAAAAAGTAGTTTGAAAGCATTAATACTACACCCTTAGTGCTCGTATAAAATAATATTTTATTTCTCTGTTGCGTTCTGTTCTATGATAATGTTTTAGCACGTTTCGCATTCCCCAAAGGAGTCAACGTGAGGTTTGTTCCATTCCTGGCAAATCAAGTACAGACTAAAAGGAAAGCACGACATCAAATCAGTCGGAAGAGACTATTCGATGTAGTCCGACAAGGCAATATATACACTAACGATAAAAACTGTATAACAATGTGGCATTAGAAAGACGCTTTACTATGGTTAAGTAAACACCTACTGCTATTGCCTATTTCAAAATGGAGCTGCAACTGAAAAGATAACAGCGTTTGTTTGAAGACTCAGCATGGAACTTTATTTTATGATAGGACACAACACTAAGACATCGTTTACAACCCTCACGAAGGTAATGATAAGTTCTTCTCCTGCAGAATTTCTTTGCTACATTTGTCACAATTCTTTATGCAAATTCCAAACCTTACCTGACTTGTGTATCTAATATATTACTCCCCAAATAAACTTGCAACGTCTAATAAAATGCTGAGATATTCACTTACATTGATCTAATGAAGATAAAACTCCCGAAAAAAATACATTTTAGTTTGAAATAGCTTTACAGTAGAAAGATTATTCCTAAAATGCATCCCAATAATTAAGGTAAGTATACTAATTTTATGTTAATTAATTGAAATAATACTTACGCGCACAGAATAGGATAATAAATCCGTTCAAATCAGAGGGCAGAGAACTCGGACGAAGGGTTCGATTGATAGTGACAGTGTCTTGCGAATTAATGCCAGCATTTTTAGCACGCACAACGTGTGCAATGTATAATTACACACATTGATTTTGTGCGGTAGATATGGATATGACACCAGAAATGCTATATGGCGAACTCTCATTAAAATAGAGCTCTTTGTATATCTTTTTGTATTCTTATATCAACAGGAAGCTATTTTACATTGGCACTGGCAGACTAAAAAGTAATAAAGTTTTACTACCCACCTACAAGGACAAAAAATCGTCAGACGAAATCGAGCGGAGAAATTGGAGCTTGTTTTGACTTGACAGAAATTATTAGGAATGAGTGAGTCGCTTTTACTAAGTATCTATCTTACATTGCTTTGATATAAATTGATTCGTCCTGTTCCACGAGAATATCAAAGCACCTTTATAAATGCTTAGGCACAGAGGGCATCGTTATTGGAATAATTTTCAAGATTTGCATTCTTGCATATAATGTTACAGGGAAGGGGTGATTAAATGACATTACTTTCATGAGTTGTAAAACACGACACGCTCATATGAAGTTATAAAACACCCAAGGCAGTATATCTAGTAACAACACCCATGCGTATCAGGTTAAAGAATTTTGACATGAATTCCAATTTGACAATACGATATTTTAACAATTGCTTGAAGCGAAAGCGGTATAAGCAAGCCAGAAGCAAAAGCTCAAGCATGAGATTTCTGTTTGTTCGACTGACAAGTACTATGTCTTTAAGTACATCATGGAGATACTTAAGGATCGAAAAATTCTATTGTTCATTGGAATTCGGATAGAAAAATGAAATCATAGCGCTTTGAAAGAAAAGTTAAAATCACATTGACAAAATCTAAGTTGCTCCATTTAGGATTAGTAATTTTGCGATAAATCTTGTTTTTCTTGGTAAAGAAAATGTTAAGATATTTTGAAACGTAATCGTTCTATGATTGGTTCCAAAAATGCCTACTACAGATAGTGTCTGTGAGTTAATAGACAATTCAATGACATGACAATGCACTATGCCCTGGATAATTAGAAATGGTTGATCCAGTACCTGAGGCTGCGGATGTGGAGAATGTGGAAGCAGGCATGAGCATAGAAAAGGCGTCCTCGGCGGGGAGGATGATTGGTGGCACGTAGAAGGCACGTGGTGGGGCCGCCGAAAGGATCTCCAGGGTAGGCCGCTTCTTTGAGGGTGGAGCCACGTCCCCCGCAGCCGAAGGACTATCCACTGATCGCTTCACCGTGACTGCTTCTTTAGTGACCCCTTCCGGGAGCCAAAATTCGGGGAACTGATTTATTTTTTGATTTTCTTGATTAGCTGATTTTTGGATTAGTCCACGTGTGCTGGTCCTACTTCACGTAGGGATTACTGATCTTCCCTTCGTTTACGCACAGGTATTGCTGAAAAACCAAAGAAAAATTTAAAAAATTAAGGTTATGTTAACAGATTTCAAGTAGATGTTGATGTTACAATACATTTTGTAAATAAAACGCTAACACATCTCCGAAAAACTTTATTGCATTGTATATGCCACAAAAACTTTACAATCCTATAGAGTTTAAAATGATAAAAACTTGTGATTTCACCCGCTTACAGTATCTGCGTGTCACCTCCTATCACTACGGTGTAAACGTATCATTCTAGAGTGTGTACTTTCAGAATTTCAATCTCGAAAGCTCTGATTTAGTAATCCGATGAAAACCGTGACAAAGAACTATACAGTTCATTACAATAGTATAGTATAAAAATCTCACAAGCGACAATATTGTACTCTTTCTGTAAAATTGATTGGAATGGCTATAAATAGAAACCGTGTGTTCAACACAATTTATTTTTTCCAATTTTTCATCAAAAAGTTGACTGAATCGGAACGGAAGATGAAATGGGTCCGGGTTTAAAATGACATTATTGTAAATAATTCAGTGTCTGCCCTCTTTGATAGTGCATTACACAAATATCATTGTAAATAGTACACTCTACTCTACACTCCCATTTCGTTTCGACAAGCTCCAACTACCGACCGGTAGTGAATGAGGGAGACTAAAAAGAAAGTATTATAAACTTCTGTTATGTCATGTCACTTTAAAATGACAGCTGCACTTTCCTGAACAGAACTACACGAGCTCCATTGCCTTGACTGAACGCACTGGTTAGTTCATGAAAAAAGCATTACCGGTCTAAAATTGGATTCCGTTTCGGCGTTTCGGTATCTCCCTGTTACATCTGTATCTGTAGGTAAAGGTTTAAATGTGCTATTTATATTGCACATTAGTCCATGTTGTACTTATTCATATAGGGATACAGTAGTAGTCAATATAGTCAATACACGCCTGCTCATACCTATACGATTGACTGAGAATTTAGGCAGTTAAATATATGTAATCTTAACTCTATTTTCTAATACTTCATGTTACTTTTGAATTTATGCAATCTGGGAGACAATTATCATTCATGTCACTTTTGTGAAAACATGAACGTATAGGAAGATTAAATAAATCGAAATAAAGTTATTCTCGGAGATATTTCTGGTACCCAAAGTTATATTCTATTATGTTTGCTAATATGTCTCCAACACACTAGGACCGGCACCATTCGCTCTCAGATGCTTTCCTTACTTCACCATGCAAATCGCATGCGACAGCTTAATTTATATGCTAGAAGGGTAAGACACACACTCACTCATACTGCACACATTTATTCAGGTTCTCACTTCATTTGTGGCACATACAATCTATCCACCTGCTCCTCCATTCATATTCAGTTTTATTAATAGAATTTATACAAACACATGATGTACGT
>JABASH010002065.1:0-22121 GCA_019776445.1 Tomocerus maximus
AAATTTGGTTGTCACTGGGAACGTGCCGTCATCGTACAAAGTGAAATTCTATTCCTCAAACACCCGCAGTGGCTAACCTTATGGGCTACACAAATTTTGCATGAACACCTAGGTATACGTTAAATTAAAGTTTCAAAAAAGTTCTATACTTAAATACAATTATTGTCCTTGATATTAATGTTATAACCATCTTTTTGATTTTACAGCAAGCTTGCGGGTATGAATTTACGAACAAGCTGCACAGAATGTTTACTGATGTTTCTGTTTCTCAAGATCTGTGTAACAAATTCAACGATTATATTAACAATAAGGAAATTATCATGGGAGTTAATTTTAGCATGCTGGTTCTTCAGGTATGATTGTATTCCTGTTATTAAAAATATATTTTAATATTGTTTGTCCAGTTGAACTCTGTTACTGTCCTGTTGATATACCGTAGACATATTTTTTACTCAATGATTGAAAATATTGACATAAGTGCCATTTTCTAAATTGGCTATTGGATCGGTATTTGCTGATATTATGAAATAATTTTATTTGATTATTCAGGCTGGCGCTTGGCCCTTACAGCAAACTCCTTCGCCTTTTGCTGTGCCACTTATGTTGGAAAAATCTGTACAGACGGTAAGTTGGGTTTTAACAAAATGCATACAGGTGCGACAGTTAAGGTTAACCGTCACTGTTTGCCTCTTTAACGAACGTAACCTAATAAAAAATGTACGTGGTATTGGTTAGGCTAACCTTAACTGTCGCACCTGTATGCATTTTGTAATTCCCCCGGTAATTTAAATACTTTTGATGGTTCTTAGTAGCATAGTAAGTATGCAGATCATAAATGAAACGTTAAATATTTGTTCACAGTTTGAAGCCTTCTATGCACAGCAATTTAATGGGAGAAAATTAACTTGGTTACATCATCTTTCAACAAGTATGATATTTTTGCCGGTTATTGCACACAATTATTATCATTTATTTAAAGTTCAAGCAAATTATATTGTGATCTTATTCATAGGTGACGTAAGGCTTTCTTACACAAAAAAGCCGTACTTTATAACCATGCAAACTTTTCAGCTGGCCATTCTAGTTCAGTTTGAAACTTCGGATGAACTTACGTACCGTGAGTTGCAAGATGCAACGCAATTGAGCGATGATCAGTTCGGTCGTCATCTTCAAAGTCTTATTGACTGTAAACTAGTAGATTGTGACGAAGAGGTACGTAATGCCTTTTGCCTCTTATTTCTTATCCTTGTTATATAATAACAAGATAGTTTATGTAGTTTAGCAATAATGCAATTATTATTTGGCATGACCTAACCTAACGAATAAATTATTTAATGATCATTGTTTTCCAGGAGTTCACAAAAAATAGCATAGTTACGTTAAACAAGGGATACCAAAATCGTCGAGCAAAATTTAGAATCTCCGGCGCAGTTCAAAAAGAAACACCTCAAGAAGTTGAACAAACTCACGTTTCAGTGGAAGAGGATCGTAAAATTTTCATGCAAGCTGCAATTGTTCGGATAATGAAGTCACGGAAGGTCATCAAGCATAATGTTTTAATCCAGGAGGTAATTCATCATGTCCTATTAACATCATAATTTTGTAAAAGCATTGGTTGTGATTGTTGAAATATATTTAATGATATTTAATTTTTTGTTGCAGGTTTTGTCCCTTTCCAACGGCAGATTTTCGCCTACAATAAGCATAATTAAAAAATGCATTGAAACATTAATAGAACGGCAGTACTTAGAAAGGACACCTAATTCGGCAGATGAATATAGCTACGTTGCGTAAAATGTTTTTACTACGTAATTTTGTCCTGTGAAAGTTAAGCATGCTTCCTGATTAGTTATTGGTTTCGTTTAGTCATGGGTGCGTCAAGTAAATAGTTTTGTGTATTATACTTCAATTCAGTCAAATGAGTTATCCGTCTTCAATGAATTTCCTTTTTCTTAACTCTGAAAGTTTAAAGATAACAGGTAATTAGTACCCGAAGCCTTATGAATAAGCATGTTTTTGTATTCTACTAATCCAACTCAAAAGTTAGAACTGGTAAACTAAATTGACAATATTGAAATTAAACATTTGCATACTCCTTGAGCATGTCAAATTGATAGACATGCAGTAATTGCAGGTTGCCGTCAACCACTCAGTCAGCAAGTGTTTATTTAATCATCAATAGCTACCGGTTAGACATGTAGTAGTTATATCATCACCGCCTAAGAACACATTTTTTTGCTAAATAACTTAAGTTTGCAAAAGTAGTTTGTTGCCGAACTTATTTACAATGTACTACTGCATCATTAACTTATAATAAATTGTATGAGTTATGCTTCTCTCGTATAACATCACACTGTCTAATTAGTCTATAGATAGCATTAATAACCAAAAATTGTAGTTATAATATTTAAGAGTACGAAAAACGTTTACTGAAAGTACTGATTGTTGTATGTTTAATATTATTATTATTAAATAATTATGTATAATGTGTACAATATTACTAGAGCTATACTAAACAAAATGATTACCTATTACGAACGATATGATAATAAGGTAATGCATTCAATCGTCAAATGATGCAATAAAGAAGGAATTTACAAAGTTTTATAAATTGAGAATCGTATTTACGTTTATTTACGTGGTTGAATAACGAAATATCGAAATTATGAAACATATATACGATTTATTGTTTTCCTTACACGTTTCTAAATAGGATGTATTTGAGATGGGATGGGAATGAGAATTGCAATAATTATGGAATTGTGACTATATATCCCTTGGGATTGTGACTAATGGCTAATGGGACTTGGTTGTTCCTAGAATTAAATTAGATAGATAAATTAGAATATGATCATCATTTTTATGTCTGTAGGTATTTATTTGTCAAATTTTTGTTTCTATTTCTTGAGACAATAATTTAATTAGTGGAAGAAAGTGATGGAGAAAAGTAGCACCTACGAAAACTTACTCCATTCATAATTACCCTATCCTTACAGTACTTGTAACTTTGGATCAGGGCTCATAGCATCATCGAGCATAATGGTCTGTTAAATAATCAATAATAATAATAATAATGACATTATTTTATGCACTTCTGGAAGTCAAGTTGATGGGATTAAGTTGTTTTCTCTTTTACTTATTATTAGTCATTTTTTCATGACGGTCAATCGTATGGAATAGTATAAGAGGAGAAAGGTAATGAACTTTATAACCTTTAACCACAGGTTAACTAACTAAACTAACTAATAGGTTAACCTATACCCAAATACCCACCTCCAGAAAATGGTGCGTATAGACAAAATTTATTTTCCCTAAGCCATTATTTTGAGAATTCAGGCCTTTCACAGTACTTAACTGGTGCCTCTCTGGCAGAGATGAGATTTATTTTTTGGGGTCCTACCTGAAGCACTTCAAGTATAACAAAATTATTGCATAGTGCAGTGCAGAGTGCTTTCCCCACTTTCTCTGATTATGTCTGTTTTACTTTTACTTCACCGCTTTTACTTTCACCGCGACCCGCAGCACTGCTGCACTGCTGCATTGGCGCGAATAATTTGATTTACAACTGGGTTAGGTTACTGCGAATTACGAAACTCTTGGTCTTGTTCCTGTGGCTCTTATTATTCCATTGAAAATTCGTCGGCAGTGACTGAAAATTTCTATTTTGGGGATCAATTTTCTCTTGAACTGCTGGCCTTTAAATTTTTGAGCATATCCGACATCCAGAACAGTCCATATATCGGTTTGGGTAAGATTTATGTAAGATTTTCTTCTCTATTTGTTGCGTTTGTTGTCTGTTTAATAATTATCTCCGAAATTTGTGAATTTATTTTTTAATAATACTGTAAAAATATGAATGTAGTATTTATAATGTCATTTTTGTTGCGTTAGATCATACATGCCCTGACGTGGTTGGGGGTTGTGTTTTCTTTGTCAAGTTGGTCATTGGTACTTGCTGATCATTGCGACGTTGGCAATGTATGTTGTGAAAGCTGTGGAAAACGGGGAATTTCGTGATGTAAGTTATTGTATAATACATTTTACAATTTTTGAAATACTTGATTTACAATTACATTCAACATTACTTTGTACTTATATAATATTTACATCCGTGTTATTTCTTATTTTTACACATGTAAATGTACGTAAATTCAAAAGAAGAATAGACTAGTAGATTCATCATTCTATTTTGTTGTAAATGAAGGGTAAATAATGTACTTGATTTTTATTTGGTTTAATGAACAATGCGTACTTTAGTGAAATGCTATAACACTCAGTTTTAGCTACTTGCATAGACATCCATCGTATCATAAATGTTTCGTCTTTTTTGTAACTGTTGGAGGCAATGGGATTGCAAGATTGGCGTAATCAAAGATAGTGTGCTTGTGATCTATGGAGGTATTTCTATTACTCAACTAAAATGTAACTAACTACCAATATTATACCAATCTTGGTGGTAAGTTAAGTATTTTATTTTTTGCCTCCTTCAATCTCGGCATTTGAAGTTCCTGTTAGTTTTATCTGGTTTTACCAATCAAAGTCTTAAAGAATATAAATAGTATTACCATTTCAATTTCCGTTGTCACATATTTATCTCTGTCATTTAGAAAATTAGACTTGCTTTTGCAAGGGATTAGGAATCATTTTAAAATTATTCTATGTGAAAAAAGTAGAAAGTTTTTTACATAAGAAGTTGATATATTCAATATTCGTTGAAATCATTCTAGGATTTTAGCAGATCTCACCTTCGTCTCCATTTTGCCATTTTTAATTGCTATTATTTGTGTTTGTTTATTTTAGAGTGAAAATAGTCTAAGTACATTATTGTACAGTAATAATATTTTCTTTCGCTGATGTTCATTTTTATTTCACCATTCATTGAGGGCGAGAGAGATGCAAGACCCATCAATATTTGTTTTTTAACTAAATGTGAAAATACGTTATAGATTCTTTTATTTAATTGAGGGAAAGTTGCGAGAAAAATATTGTTGGTCAGAGTTCATGAGATTAGTGAAAGTACGTGTTAAGCTTAAAAGATATTCACTCTGGAATTGTTTTAATTTTGATTCAAAACAAAATTATTAATGACATATATTTTATATGATCTGCTATTATATGTACTAGTTCTATAAATTATACAATTAATAGTATCCCATTAGCCG
This sequence comes from Tomocerus maximus, assembly GCA_019776445.1. Classification (NCBI taxonomy): domain Eukaryota; kingdom Metazoa; phylum Arthropoda; class Collembola; order Entomobryomorpha; family Tomoceridae; genus Tomocerus; species Tomocerus maximus. Next base: position 5,163 of record JABASH010002065.1, read on the forward strand.
CTTTTTAAATCTAACCCAAATTATTATATTTTTTTTTCACAGAAATATTATTTAGCTTCTTTTTAAGTTCAAGGCGCTTTTATTAGTGTTACGTTTACTTATATTATTTTTTAGAATTTTGAGTGTTACGTTGCCTTTTATTGTTTAGAATTTTATTTTAAGTAGCTAAAAAGTAATAATTATGTTACGGCTATTCACAGTTTACTGTTTGTTATTTGAAACTGAAAGTATAAGCTTAAGCACCACCACCGTTTACTTTGATGCCTAAATAAATGTTGATGTTGAACTTCATTTTTGTGGAGTTTAAAAAATTGATGATAGTAAATAAATTACTTTGTAAGGGGAAGTATTACATTATCATGAAAGCAGCAAATTAAGTAATAAAGAATGTAAAGCTTAAAAAAGCTTCAACTCGCAATAATTGACAAATAGCAATCCACTATTGTTTCTGCTTCTACATTAGATTAAATATTCCAAATATTCAACCGATGTAAAACTAAAAGACTATTATCCTAACATATATTTTAAAATTAACATTACTTTATATTAATTTGACAAATTTGGAAGGGAAGCCGAAGGGACTATATGGTACTGCTTACGGGGAATGGGTTCTTGCGCATCTCTTTCTTGCTATTAAGTAAGAGTTGGGAACTATTATGTGGCAACATTGATAATTTATTAACAAACATATAATTGTTATGTGCAAATCAATGTTGTGGTTTTAAAATGCAATAGAGTCTATTGAATAGACATTACATATTGCAACTTTAGTTAGTAATTTCATCATAATATTCTTCATATTTGTTGTACAGAAATGATATTATATCCCAGTATGAGGATATGTTTCTAAGCTAGTTTATGTTATAGGCATTATTTATTTTATTTTCAGTCATGGAAAAATGAACAAAGTTACGAAAAGTAACAAGAGCGAAACGGGATTAGCTCAGTATAACTGTGTTGGTAGGAAAAGTATAATTTATGAAAACTGATACCAAAGAGTATTCTACGGTTGTTGGTGTTTGTGATTAATAGAAACAATATCTAAAGTTGTGGGATACAAATAGATTTAGTAGTAATATATTATATGAACCATTTTGTAGTATTTATTTAAGTTTAATTATTGTGTAATATTTGTGGCTTTATCGATAATTGTTGCACTTAATTAAAACTATATAATTTTACCTTGTATTGATTTTAGTATGATTTTTTGATTTTGGTCACTTTTATCCTATCCTCTGATTATTTTTTGTTGGGCAGAAAACCAAGAAAGAGTAGTGATTGTCAAGTTTCGTTGAATCGTTTTCGTGATTGGTAATGTCCGCGTTCATCCGATCAGTTTCTATGATGGACGGACATGGGCAACTTCAGCGAGGAGCCGGTGATGCTTCTTCTTCTCGTACTTACATCACTGACTCAAATGTTTCCCCACTGCAGATTTTCGTTCAGGCCAAAAAAAATATCAACGACATTTTCGTGGACATCGAGTCATACGTTGCAGACGCGAACAAATTTGTTACAGGTTTGTGGATGTGTCTCATATTCATTGTTAATGAGCATAGATAATATTTTTTTGTCATCTGGGACTTTTATTTAAAAAGATATTGAAATAAGTTTTATATGGTGCTAGTGTTTTTTTTTCGAGTTTTATTAACTGAATTAAGGACAATCGTAATACATTTATTAAATACCACATTTGAATTGACAGAAATACCCGTGGACCATGGAATCGTGTCAAAAGAAATAAGACAGGAGATAAATGAGTATGCAAAGAAAATCAATGGGATTAGAGACGTGTTAGCTAGAGATCACATGAAGGTTGCTTTCTTCGGTAGGACAAGTAATGGAAAGTCTACCGTCATTAATGCAATGCTTAGAGATAAAATCCTTCCTAGTGGAATTGGACACACAACAAGTTGCTTTCTTCAAGTTGAGGGTATGCATTACACATTCAACATTTCAGTGACATTTTTAGTTTACAATTTATAGAAAATATTAAATGGAAAACAGAGAATAAGGCCATTGTCACATTAAAATCTTGACTAATAAGTTTTCTGTGAAATTAGGTTCTGAAGTTTCTGGAGAGTCATACCTCGTCTTAGAAGGTTCGCAAGAACGCCGTAACGTCAAGACTGTGGGACAGTTAGCTAATGCACTATGCAAAGAGAAATTGACAGAATCGACACTAGTGCAAATATTTTGGCCAAAAGAGAAATGTCCACTGCTTCGGGATGATGTAGTGTTTGTGGATTCTCCTGGAATTGATGTCTCTCCAAATTTAGATGAATGGATTGACAAGCATTGTCTGGATGCTGATGTTTTTGTGTTGGTTGCTAACGCTGAGTCTACACTCATGGTCACGGTACGTTCAGTTCAATGAGCTTTGTGTTTTGTGTCCTATTTAGACAAAGTCCAACTGGTCATAAATGTTTAGAGTAATTGTTACAATTATTTTGTGCGCAGGAGAAAAATTTCTTCCACAAAGTCTCAACTAGGCTGTCTAAGCCCAACATTTTTATATTAAATAATCGATGGGATGCTTCTGCTTCTGAACCAGAATTTCTTGACCAGGTTAGAAATAAATATGCCAGTACAATCATAACTTATCAGCTACTGGTACAGTGTACATATATACGTATTGTAAGAATTTAAGTTTTTGAATTGTGTATAACATGGTGTTTTTATTTAACATGCAGTCAGTTGATGCTAGTCAGGTAAGCTATTTAATATGCGTGAGTATCTGCCACTGCGTAAAATCATTTTTCTAGAACATAAACTAGATTACATCTACTGTAATAGACGAATCTGCATTTCCGTTTATCTGTGCCAACTCCAAATGACACTTTCACTAGTGTACAACTTAGTTTCCCCATTTTTGAAAGGAAGGTATTGAGTTACGACCAAAATGTGACAAGAAAAAATTACATATTTTAGCCAAAATATATAAGAATAACTATATTAAACGAACTCAATATTCAACACCCTCATTTTAATTTTTATAAACCGTACATTATTTTTCTAATTATTTTTTCGAAAATTACTCTAAAGTTTGCAAAGAAGGAAAGATATCGAAAGTTGAGATCGAAAACATATTATTTTCCACTTCCATTAATGTTTCGAAATGGACAATTTGTTATTTGTATTAGGTTATTGGTTATTAATGCAATCAAAATAAAATACTACTTACTTCCACTATTTAAGAATCAAGCATACTACGCATAGCAGACATTTGTGAAAGCTTCAATGACTGTTGTGGTTGCAGTGGGTAAAGCACGAAAAGCTTGTGGCTGACTCTGCTTAATGTTAAGCCTTTGTATTGTAGATCCATATTTCACTTGTTGTTTGTACATTTGTAAAGGTCAAGGCTCAACACATGGAAAGAACATCCGACTTTTTAGTGAAGGAATTAAAGGTGACCACAAAAGAACAAGTAACTGAACGAATATTTTTTGTTTCGGCTAAGGAAGTCCTTCAAGCAAGATTACAAGAGCAGAAGGGTCTTCCACTTTCGTGTAAGTTGTGCAAAATTAAAAATTTGATTAACGATATGTAGCTAAGGAAGTAATGAGTCGTGTCTTTATATAGCTGGATCATTGGCTGAAGGATTTTCAGCCCGTTATTTTGAATTTCAAGATTTTGAAAGGAAGTTCGAAGAGTGTATCTCAAAATCGGCTGTTAAAACAAAATTCGAGCAGCATTCTCATAGGGGGAAACACATAACAGGAGAGACGATGGCTGTAATGGACAATATCCATATAGCAGGGCAGAAATTGCGGGCAGATAAAACGATGGGGAGGAAAGAGTTGTGGGACAAAATAGATTTCACCGATAAGCAATTACAACTACTGACTCATGAAATGAAAGATAAAATTCGTCAAATGGTTGATGATGTTGAATGCAAAGTCAGTAAAGCTTTAAGTGAAGAAATTCGTAGACTTAGTGTATTAGTTGATGAGTTCTCTGCTCCATTTCATCCGGATCTTTTAGTGTTAAACGTTTATAAAAAGGAGTTGCATAGTCATTGTGAAGCCGGACTGGGATCTAATTTGCGAGCGAGGTTAAGCACTGCCTTAGCTATGAACATGGAAAACAGTCAGAAAGAGATGACTGAAAGAATGTCAGCTCTTTTGCCATCTGACAAAAGAAATATATCTGCTGGAATACTTCCTAGAAGAGAACCTTTTGAAGTTTTATACCGGCTGAATTGTGATAATTTGTGTGGAGATTTTCACGAAGACATCACGTTTAGATTCAGCTTTGGTATACAAGCACTCTACAGGCGATTTTTGGGAAGTAGTGCATATGGGGGATTCAGAGGCAGAAAGATGCACTCAGATCAGGTACTATAACTAAAAGTTATTAATTATTTTGTTACATTTACTGCTGTGGATATGGTAATTGGAATTTGTAAATTATTGTAAGATCCCTCGCGGACTACCGCCTATGCCACAACAGCAATCTTTAACTCCTCTGAGTCCGACTGATAATCCTGCAACGTCCTTTTTTACTACTGGTGGAGAAGATGATTGGTCCTTTTTGTCCAGAATAGCAATTGCATCAGTAACGAGTCAAGGGACTATGGGGGGACTTCTTGTAGCAGGATTTGTAAGTTAATATTTTAGTTTTACGCCTGAAGTTGCTTGTAGCAATACAAATAATATAACTACTATACCTCATTTATTATTAGTGTCTTGGATCTTTTCTCAATCTCCCAACGTCCTAATGTAGTAGAATTTTTATAATATTTACTTTCTGTGCAATTAGCTTTTGAAAACTGTTGGATGGAGAATAATAGCACTAACGGGAATGGTTTACGGAGGACTGTATATGTACGAACGATTAACATGGACCAACAAGGCTAAGGAACGCGAATTTAAGAAACAATATGTTGATCATGCAACCAGGAAATTGAAGCTCATTGTGGATTTAACGTCTGCTAATTGTAGTCATCAAGTTCAACAGTAAATTAAAACTTCCATTACTCACTACAAACTGTTATTGCGTTTGAGAACCACTAATTGCCAATATGTTAATTTTTTTCAGGGAACTGTCCTCGACATTCGCCAGGTTGTGTCATCTTGTTGATTCATCCACATCTGAAATGGAGCAAGAGATGAAGCAGTTGGAATTAGAAATGCACACATTAGAAGAATTGGCCAATGCTGCCAAGGTGCTTAAAAATAAAGGTGGATATCTTTGTCACGAACTAGAACTTTTTGACAAAGTATATCTTAGTGACAAATCTTAGACTTAGAATTAGCTGATTGCTACTAGTTGCTATTTACTGCAAGTCAGTCATCATAGTTATCTTTATCATGAAGCATGTATCAAGTAATGTTATTTATAATGTTTAACACAATATTATGTTTAAAAATATTCATGCAAGTTGTTATTATTGTAAAAGATAGTCAATTATTAATACCTCATTAGATAATGCTAATTAGTCTGTCTAATATGTCAACAGTTTATCATGATTGAACAGTTAACGGCTGTTAAAATGAAGTCTATAAAATTGGGAAGGTTTTTGTCAATTAATGATTGTTATATGTATGAAACGAAGTGTAGTGCTGAAATGATGACTTTTCACTAGTTGTTTCAAAAATCAGACTAAATTGGCATAGAAAAATATTTTACAAAATGACAGCCAAAATTGTTTAGACTTCATTTTTGGCCTTCGACGACATACTAATAGGCAATCTCCTGCAGCAATCATGATGTTAATGTAATTGTCGAGCAGAATTATTATGACGATACGTAAAGGTCAAATAAATCGATCCGTGAAATGAGTAACTGTTAATGTCAAAGTGTATTTTTGCTCCTAAGTCTATCAACAGACTGCTTACTGGCTTTTCATTATTAACAAAATTGTCTTGGAATAATCTTTTGTGTACGTTTATGTATAAGTAGTTTTGAATGACTCACTAAACCACAAAAGAAGAGACCATTATATTTTGTAGTTTGCATGTTCTTAGCAAAGGATTTTACTGGAAATCGGTTTTAATGGTTATAATATAGACCTATATATCTTTATAATGCCGTGCCAAAGATAGCATTGACCTATTTGCATTTCATAAAATGGCATCATGTTTTGTATTAGCAGCCCAGCACGTGTTTTTTGGCATCTATTATTACGGCTTCGTCAAAAAACAAACCTTTGCGGTGACAATTAACAAGTTTTCGTATGTTCTTTGTTGATACACAATGAATATGGGTAACTAGCATTTGATTAGCATTACACCTGCACCTGTCGCTAAAAGATTTGTTTTTGATGAAGCATACGAGAGATGCACGAATTAATTAGGTGGGCGTAAAAGAAGAATGCTTAATATTTGTCGCTATTGAAAAACAGTGCATCTTTCTCAGGATTTATTAGTCATAATGACTTCACCATGTATATGCGTGGCAGTAAAAACAATTCTATTCGTTTTAGTTTAATTTTGATGTTTATGAAACCTTTGGTGAACAAGAAAGAGGACTGATGTATGCATGATACTTAAATGTACTTGAAAGAGGTTACTATACACTTATATGTAAGAAGCTTATGTGCAGACGGCAGAGTAGTTGTTGGTAAGAGGTCTTGAATTCACATATGAAAAGTGGTAGTGTAGAAAGCGATGATTCAACGGAACGTTTTATATTATGATTATTATGAGTGAGCTTTAGCAGATTGGGTAGAGGATCCTATTCGTCCCACTCTTTCAAGTTGCTTGCTTACTCAAGAGAGCTGGGAGAGTTTATACAAGCTATAAAGTAGAAAGATGAAGTGGATGAGGTAGCGTTGGCAGGTCCTGTTAATTGGAGAATCAATCTGCCTTTGAATAACCATTGGACAAAATTAGACTGGATGACACTAGAAGTGGAATTCCTTTCTAGCACTATTTCCCCATCTAAATGGTCTGGTTAAAAATTAAAATCTTGGCAGTTATCTGAATAAAAAAGGAACCAGATTGGAGGGTGATGACGTCATCGCTACCAAATTTGGCTCTGTTATGTAATGTAAGGAGAAGAAACGACGAAAGAAGTTGTAAGAGTGACTAACTAGACGATACCCTTTCTTGCATTAACGGTTCCCCGTCCTACAATACTAAATCAACAGTTCTTCAGTATGTGAATGTGAGCAGGCATAATATTATTATGCAAAGTATACTCATAGGTGTAATATAGGCATAGGTATCTATAGATGTACATATCCTATTATACCAAGTACAGACTTCACAATGGGTTTGTAGATCGAATGCAATCACACAAATCCAATCAAGGAGTATTCACATTAAGAGTTGCTTTTTAACGAAACCTTGCTTGGTTTACTTTTGGTTTTCCTCGCTCGCTCCTTCACTCTACTTGAGTTCCTTGTCTCTTGTGTGCTATGCTCGATTCAAGAATTTTATTTTATGTACCTACACACTACACGAACATCTTATTGCGTCCTCCCACACTTATATGAATGTGTGTCTGGGACTTTTCCCTTCATTTTCATCAATTCTATGCGTAGGTAAATACATATCGACTCCTTCAGCTCGCAATGTTTGATCTGGCATAGCACACCACCAGACCAGACCACTATATATGATTCTCTCAAGAATCAAAATTTAAATTGCTACTTTCGATGCGACTTACATACATTTGCTTTTTTACAACTAAGGATAATGTACAGAATGTGTTTCTGTGTATTTTTGTAGCAAAAAATCCACCTCATCCAGGGGTACATTTTCATACTGTAAAAAATTGACGAACATGTGCACAGATTATGTAAATATCCTGCATCATAAAATAAACAGTCAAAAATCCTTCAGTTCCAGCATGCAACCTTCATTGGCTCTTCCGCTCTACATATCTCACCAGGTTGGGTGATGAGTGCAATGTAAATATCTGTCTATGAAATGAAAGGGTTGTCCCATGAAAACAATTTTTTGTCTTTTAAAAGCCTCCTTTTGTTTTAAGTGCAAGTAATTCTATGCCGTAAATGTCGTAAACTTTTTAGGAAGCATCAAAACATGAACGAAAATTGTTTTTGGCCGATTTGCACTATTCCACTATTCCATCTATTATGTTCATTTTGGAAATCCGTTTATTCCATTTCATGCATTGCTAAAAATACACATTTTGAATATACGGAGATTGTGTAACTACTATATCTAAAACACCCACTTGTGTATTTTATCTGTATTTGTAGAAATGATGCTACAATTACAATCAATTTGAATTCTGCTGATGATTCTCTCCTCAGAATAGTTAATATATAAATAATACGAATTCTCCTTTGATCTAAATGTATCTGCATCATGGAATTCTGGAGAAAAGCATTCATGAACTGATTTGTAATGATAATCTGAACTTACTGAACCCCGCTGATGCAGTGAATAGTGTCGTAGGGTAGGATCTGCAAACGTCTAGTAAATGTGCAATCTATTAACATTGAGACTGTTTTAAGATATTCCAGAATGAAATATATTTTATTCTGCCATTGAAGTCTCTGCTGGTCTCTGATTGCTGATCTTGCTGCTGAGACACATTGTTTCAAGCTAAGCCACTACATTTACAGAGAATAAAATTTTCAATCTGCTATTATTACTGAGTAAATCTGTGATGTGCGATTCTCAACATATGGCTCGGCTGGCCCTGTGTACACACTTGTTCTAAGGTGTCAAAAATAGTAGACATGTGTGCGATGATTATGATGTTAAAATGTTAATACATAAGATAAGAATGTTAAAATTGCTTCGCTAAGCTCTAAGCATGTATGCATAATGCATAATAAATCTGACTTTAGGATGGTATGCTCTTTCCTGCCAGGATATATAAAGCTATGATATCAGTTTATGCTCTGTTATATGCTAATAGTATATTATATTTCATACCATGGTTCAATGCATGATATGGTTGACGTAGGCAAATGTTGAGAAATTATGCATGCGAACTTTTCTTACTAATTCTAAGCAAGCAATAAGTTTACTTTATAAAAGAAGAGTTGTATCGTATCCTTGTTAAAGAATGTGTCGGCACTTAACATGACATGCCCAGTTTCATCAAAGTCAAATATCGTCATTGATTTCTCTGAGGTAGCATTAATAATGAATTTTTCTTCAAAGACTTGCTAAAATAGTATGATTGATGGGAGTCTGTTCTGGTACACCATGCCTCGAGATTCTTTTCTTGTTCATTCTATTTATGCTTGATGGTTGATGATAACCTCTGTGCATTACTCATACAAAAGCACAATCTTCTGTTTCCTCAGGCATTATTGTCATCAATGATTCATTGCAAATATTGTTTGCATGAATATGAATACAATCTTTTATATTCAGAACTATTATACTGATTCTGTAGTATTATAAATTGTAAGTATTTACTACTGCAAAAATACACCAATGCATAATGTACTCAGTTGTTATTGGTAAACTGTTATAGATGTTTATGGCAATGGGTTGTCTATCCGTCTGTCCATGACTGCAATATCACTTTCGACATAAATACGTCAAAATTTTGAAATCTGTTTTCGGGATACAAAAATATAGTGTGACATGAAATTCAGATTCGCTACTGGGGAAATCAGTCTAACCCGCCCATTAGAGTGGTTGTCGAAAAACTTCAATAAATCAGCTAAATGATTATATTTTTCCATATCACTGGGGCTTAGTGGTACATTTCAATAATGTGGAACAGGTTTTCTTTCTTTGACTTTATTGATACCTGACCTTTGACTCCGATACTTAGGCATGCCGTTAATTAAATAATGTATATACTGTTTGTAATCTTTCAGTTAAGGAAAACCACAACAATCAAAAGTCAAAGGCATAAAAGGGTAGTGCATTTATGGCGAATGTAAAATGCGACGTAAGTGAGCCTTTGTGTGCTGAACTGAATATCAAAGGGAAAAGTACCGACTCCAGTCAAGAAAAGACTTTTGGAAGTAAACTTGTAGAGAGGAAAGCTCAGAAGCCAACAAGTACCAATACAAAGAAAAATAAGAAAGAATTCTAAAATCCGATGAGTAACCAAACCATATTATTGCACTAGTAGTTCAATATTTTATGAGATTCAATGGAGAAGAAAAAACAAAGAGCTGTGTGTGATGGCCAGGAATTGTGCACCATGTCCACATTAAATACTTAAATGATACCATTCGGTTTATAGCTTCCCAATTCGGACATAACTACCTTTTATGCACGTATCCTTCTAATATGCCATATCCAACGGTATACCACAATATGTTATATATTTTGCCAAGGGATATAATACAGAAGAGTAAATGTTTTTATAGATAAGATACATTTTTCAAACACCTCAGTAAAGTATTGTATTAAATCGACCTAGGTGGGTAAACCAGTCAAGGTAAAGAGCAAACCGGGGAAAATTTATTGGCCCTCAGCTAAACACAATATAAAAAAGATGCAATTTAGTAAAGTGATGCTACTAAATAGGTGGTACAACTGCCACAAGCTCACAAAAAATGTAACACATTCACCTACGCGGTTCAAAGCTAGCACAATAGTGCTATACTGTGATCATAATTAAGTTACTTATATAAAATACTGTGCAGAGGAAGAACACTTTAGATGTTATACCAACAAAAAGTACAATGCATGCTTACACCCACATACTAACCTAGATTTACTGATAGACGATTTTAGTTTACTTAAAATTATGCCTGTATTTAAAGCATTACTAACTGCTTTCTTGTATTTATATGTATGATTTGGTAGTTTGGTATGACTTTAGTCATGCTATAAGTAAGGAGATGAGATGAGCTAAGATGGATAATGAACCTTGTGATCTCAGTGTGTGTATTATATGATTTTATAGGAAAAAGGGAGTACGAGTTAATGTAAATGTAGCGAAAAGTGTATGCGAATAATATTTTCAGCTATTGGTTGTTGTTTTTGGGTGTGTACACTTCCGGTAGGAGCTACTTTCTTGGCAAGCATCGAAAACTTGGACGGATGGATGGAAGGAACGGAATGCTCCAATATACCTATCTAAATAAATATAATCATGTCTATACACACATATACTTATTGCTAGATTTACCTACTTTACAGCATAGTAGTTATATATAAGTTTTATCTGTAGGGAAGTGGATGATGAGAGAACTGACATTATATAACGTAAAGACTGAAGAAGATAATTCAAACTGGTACAATAGCCCTGGAGTTAGATGTACGTACACAAGTGGGGAACATGGTATTTGAGCAAAAGCGATGAGAAAGTATTTATCTTGGATTTACATAGGAGTTGGTTTAGTTGAGTAAGTATAGACAGAACGCACAGTTTTATGGAATTTAAAGAGAAGTAAGTTAGTGAAGCAGAATGCAAGAATAATAAGAAAGCCTGAGTGCTTAGCATGAGCCAACGTTGAAAAGAGCAGCTAGCACTTTGTACAGGGAAATCCAAAAACCCGGCCCTTGCTAACTATAAGTGTGTATAGTTTAGTGCGGGAGGGTTTGCTATATTATAGTGAGATTATTAGTAATATCTATTATTATAAGTAATAGTAGGGATTAGTGTGTGTAGGGTTTGACTTGAGTGAGTGTGGACTTGGATGATCCTATATGATACGTATTAGTGGGATGAATGAGCTTGGGTTATATAATAATATTCGTTTGTCTACTGCAGCTCACCTCTTCCTTCCTCAGTTCGTCTAGTGAACTGAACTGAAGTGAACTAATGTGTTTAGTGTTTCTACCTCTCCGTCTATATGTGAATGTGAGTGAGCCAAATGGCAGTGATAGTGTAGTTACTTGTTGTACTACTATAGTATCTTGTAGAAGAACGCCTGTTTACCATGCCATCCCAATCGAGGAGACGAGACGAAAGGCAAGTTAGTGTGGGAGTTCAGTTAGTCAAGTATAGACGAAGAAAAGCAGGCCAGAAACTCCTGCAACTCTTCTCATCAGCAGTCTCCCTTTGGCTCTTGCCAAGTCCGTAGTTTATACGAAACTTGTTCATTTTACTATATAGAACGTCTCCTACACCTACTAGTAAGTAGTAAGACCTCACCGAAACGATAAATAAACTCCGTACATACATACATACATACATAGCATAACGCAGCCAGAGACTAGACTCAATTGATCTGCGATCTCATAAGATTCATTCTCATCTCACAGTCTCATCCTTATTTGTTCTGTTGTGTAGCACACACAAGCCACTCAATTACAGTACAATTCGAACATGTAACACAGATACATTGTCACTTCCACATTTCTATTCTTTCCATTCATCCTCCTCTGTCTATTTAGTTAGCGACTGCATGCAACGCTGACCTCTTCTCTTTTGTGTACCTGCATTGCATTTGTTTTTTCAGTTGTGAGACATTTTTATTAGTTCACCCGGTTGTGTTTTCCAAAATTGTGCATTTTACAAAGTAGTAGCTAGTGCTGTAGTTGAATCACCGTGTAAGAATATCTCAGGAGTGTGAAAGTGATTTTAATATTTTTTCTACGAGGACATAGTCACAGTACTAAATGCATGTACTGTGAGCGTAAGTAAGAAGTTTAGACTTAGGGCACGCAAGAAGATGTATAAATGTAGGGACATAAGTTGACTAAAGTCAAAACATTCTACGATGATGCTGTTGTGAGACTCAGAACACTATACGTGCTTGGAAACGTCGACGCGAATGTACTTAGATAGTCGTACTACTCGTGACATTATTATAGTTTGTTCTTCCACTTTTCTATGTAACAGATGCATAAATATTTATATCGAGATGGTTAGCAATGCAAAGGTGGGTTAAGATGTCATCATACCTGCCTTTTTATATGCTGTGCAATAAATAATATCACATTACTTTATACAGCATTATTGTGTAGACACTACTGTGTGAATGTGGACCAAATCAAGTTGTAAAAGTTGTAAGGCGAGTGTGTGAGGGAACAAAGTAAACCACAACAAAGGAACCCAGAGGAAAAGAGTTGCAAAATTCGGGGAATTTTTTCAACTTTGGTAGTTTTGCGTTACTTTTTACCCTTTTCACTCTCTTGGCTCATCGAAGATATTTTACCTGGATCCCTACTCAAAAAAGTGTATTATTACCTGTGAGAAAAGCGGGTGTTATCAGATCACTGCATTGTGCTTGACAAAACTCAGACGAGAATGAGTAAAAGTGGGAAAAGAATGCCGCCGGCTCTTTTCCAGTGTGTGATGATGATGGAAAGTCTCGTGCATCTCTCCAGGAGCGTGATCCTGATGATGATTCTACTTGCTGCTGTCGTGCACGGATTCAATGTAGACGTGCCAAGTGTAATAACACATCGTGGTCCTGCCGGAAGTATGTTCGGATTCTCCGTAGCCCAGCACAAAGATTCCAACATCTCCTGGTTAGTCCCTTTTCTGTTTTCATCTCTTTTCCGCCAACGTCACAATTCAATTCTGCCTCGCCTTTGTTCTCATCTGATCCTTTTCAATCCTCTACCTTTTAGGAAAATCAGTCAAGCTGTTTTACCTTTTCCTGCAACCAACTCCTTTCTAATTCAGAAATATATGCAAATCACATCACAGCAGTAGACCACCTTATCAAAGAAGCAAATTTCAAATTCGTTCCTACCAAAGTGCTTAAGTCCTCCACTGTGTATTAAATATGATTTATAGTCGCCACCTTATGTACACTGCTTAATCTATTTGGTAATGCAGACCTGGGATTAGCTACAGATAAGTATGTACATAATTTACGCAATCATTTTATGAATTAGGATTTTGGTGGGAGCACCGGCTGCCGAAACGAGACAACCCGGTGTAAGAAAGGCGGGTGCCGTCTTCCGTTGCAGTTGTGAAGCTGCGGATACTTGTCAGCCGGTTCCCTTTGACAGAGGAGGTACGTATGCCGAACAATATCATACACAACTACCTAAATCTACTATAACAATCTTATATGAAATTATTTACATTTCTACCAACACATCATCCTCCTGAGCCCCTCTACTCCTAGAAGACTCTTGTCGTTATAATATGTTCTACCACTCTATGTGATCTTCCGAGCCTCTTTAAACGATGAGTACCTTATACTTCTCTGTACACACAAATAGTGTAAATTGCTATATTTATTCAGAGGGAATAAATGCATCCTGGTATGTTCACCAAAGGATATTATAGCGACTGCTTTGTAGTTTCCGAACTTATATTGACTAAACAAGAGTCAAAGTACAGTGTGTGCTGCTTCTAGTTCCTATAAGACAGAATTTGAATCACTCCTTCGCGTATTCTTATCGTGTAGAAGTAGTTTTCTAGTGTGTGCAATGCAGTATGTGTAATATAACCCATCTCTTGACTTTATATAGGACGATACAGAAACCTATATACTAATATAGGAAATGTATTTATCTATTATCACACAACTCGTATGTAAATTTACTAAGCCCCTCTAGAAGAACGCACACGTTCTATCTACATACTTTTCAAAGGATATGGATGTCTCTTTTTCTCACTCTCTCCTAACCGAATTCCACATTCCACTTTCCACTCGACTTCAGTCCATTCTCAGTTCAGGCGTCATCCTGGATAATATCCCTCCATTCTGTCTTCCTCCAAAAATCTCGTTCTAATTCAGCTACATTAATAGATCACCGAAGATCACTAATAAATCAAACTAAATGGAGACATGTTGTTCTTAGCTGTTGCATTTCTGACGTAAGACTGTGCTCATATAATAGCACGTCTATTAACTCCCAAATATACATAGCATCATCAGTTTTGGGCATCAATTTTATTAGTCACTAGTTTTTTGAGTACCTAATATTGGTAAGTTCCAAGCATGTTTAAAAAATTATCTCAAAACTCGACCACCTACCCAAAGTGATGGAGCTATGGCTTAGGAATGACATCTTCGTTTAATGACATGTGCCAAGGTGCCACCTCAACTTGAAAGTTTAGACTGAGGTTTTAGATAGGTATTATAGTTACTTGAGAGCAGAGCAAGAAATATACTTCAAGGATATTTGACACATTTCCTTCTACTTTTCCCAAGAAGGGTGAATTTCAACTCCCACGTTTGGAAGAAAAATCTTTGACGCTCACATGTTTTTGTTTCATCATGCACATGTGATATGCATATGTCAAGTTGTGTGTGGAACTGTTTCCAATATTCTCTTTAACTTGAAATTTAATAAGCAAGATTGTCTACTCATGTAAACAAAAACATGTCTGTGCACAGACTAACTGGAGATGAATACAGTATTTACCATCTATCTACACATACACAATTGTAATACCTATACATATAGTAACACTGATACTTATGTACAGTTATCGGAGGTCACTTTATTTATAGGTATCGTCACATTTCTTAAAAGCAAATATATTACCTAAAATGCTGCTAGTACAATGATGTATGATATTGCCGGAGATAATACAAACAATAAACCTCGGATTTAATAACTTTGCGATGTGTTTATGCTTTGACCTTTCTGACATTCTGACTGATTTACCGAGTCATGAGAAATAGATCAAATTATTTAGATGCTAATTTAAGACGTATGCTACTATGACGGAATAACTAAGCCTATGGCACTCTGTGTACACGTATAGTTCTTTCTGTAGTTGTTAACAAAATTATAGTGAAAGAGTTCTAAGGGAGATGTATTGAATTAGTAAAAGTTTTGTATGCAGTGCATTCTTTATAGATTGTATGTCTGCAGGGTGTGCAATGTGCATTATTATATATATTATATATATGATAGGAGTGACACAACCTTTATTACAAAATCTTTTTCTGTGTACTCTAGTATAGTTAGTGTTACAACATTAGAAGGTACCTATACTTTGTGTATGAGCACAATGCATTCTGCAGCACGTACCATAAATAAGAGACGAGAGTCAAGCCTAGATCTAACAGGAATCATCATTATCCATAGTCCTTGAAGTATGAAGAAAGAGACCCTTTTTATTTCCTTCCCTTCATCCATTCCTACCATATAAGTGCACCATGCGTCATTGCACGTTGCATCACGACAGATGCAATCTAACCCAGCCTATTTCAACATACACTTAACTAGTACCTACTACCTACATACAAAAATTTAAATTGATTTTCAGAATTATGATAGTGTCTCGGTTTTGAAATATACAGAATGTGGTATCCATCTTATTTTCATAAGGAAATCGAATACTGCAGACAAGCATTGCATAATAAGTAGTACAGACTACAGACAGACACTGCAATGTTGAATGAATCAATGTTCCAGATTTCATGATTTTTAGGTTACAAAATTACAAACCTGTAAATAAACTTATTTTCTAGTTGATTACAGGTGAGTACGTAACATCAAATTCCATGTGTGAAGTTTATCTCTCCAGATTCTAAACTTTCATCAATTTTCCAGATTTAGTTTTTGCTGTAGATAAAAATTTAGTTTCATTATCCCCAGATCACAAATCTTAAACAAGTTTCCAGATTTATATGTAATTTGTTTACCATCACGTTATTGTCTACTGTATTAATATTTACGAGACCGGTTTCATTATTTCCAGATTAGCAACATTACTTCTACCTTTATTAACAGATCGTTAACTGGGTTTCGCAGTCAGCTTTATCGAAGTGGGTGTGATAAATAAATGTACATCGTGGCATTTTTAGTTTTATGTGAAATAATCTGCTAGTAGAAAAGGTAGTTGACACTGAATGAACTTGCCTTTGTGCCATGTCCAGTATTAAAGCTGACTTGACCTTAAAATGTCCATTTGGTTTGTAGTGGTCATAAGAGGACCCACCGTAATACATCATGACAATTAAATTTAAGGGATATTGTACAATAGAAACATTTAGCATAATAGCTTCCCTTATAGTTTCGCCCTCATAAGGTGACAATGAGTCCTTTAATGAGCGAGGCATAGGAAATTCCTTTGGTATTTTATATTATCTTTTCAGAACCCAAAAACGAACAAAAAATCTCCTTGTTCCTTGTCTTTGCATCCATTAAAGGCAAGTGCAACAAAGAGACCATAGAAATACAATTTATTCATCTGTAC
>JABASH010002066.1:0-22121 GCA_019776445.1 Tomocerus maximus
ACCATTTCAGGATCTCTTAACTCCTCCGGTTTTGGTGTCGGGAGCGACTCTAAAAAAGGAAATAATGATGACACAATCGTTTGAGAGCTACTGAAGACATTTTTATAATTCATTACATTTTTCATTCTATCATTAAATAGTTACAGTTCATTACTTAGATAGTAGATTAAGAAAATTATCACAAAAATCATGTTTAATATATAAATAAAGTTTGTTGGATACAAAAGAAATTATAAAACATTTAAAACACTTTTATTCAGTTTATGGTTTGAGTAAACGTAAGTATATTTGAAATCTAAAGATACGACTCTTCCTGTTGCGTCTGTACTTCTTGCTTGCATCATCTCGTACACTAAACGGCATACCTATACACAGATATACCATCATATAAATAGCTCAAGTATATCGTTGATATTTCGATTTTATATTGAAAATTACATTAGAAGAAAATCCGCATACAACAAAATCGCATTGTGATAAAAGTGTTACATCTCGAACAATTTCATCAAGGTACGCATTTCGCTCTCTCCAATTTACTGTTGTTTCAGTGGGTGCTACTCCAATTATTTTCCACTTCGGTAAGCCATAACTGAATTATAGGGGAAAAAATATTTTCACTAAAACATCCGTGAAAACGTAAAAGTTTATGAATCAGAAAACAAATATCCAAAAGGGACACTAAATAAAAGAGTACTAAATTATTACGTAGATTCGACTTCATCAAATACTTTTGTATCTTCAGACGCCAAGAATATTCTCCAGGGCTTTGGAGGCTGAGGGCTTAAGGAATTATAATATGACTCTGCCACCTCCACATATTCATCTATTTGGTGTAACACACTCAAATTCTGTTTTTCGTTTATTTTATCCGTTCTCCTCACATGAATTCTGGTTATTCAAGAAATAACTAACATTAGTCATTTTAGATTGTTTTGAATTACTATAGATAGAACCTCACCCTACAATAGGAGACTGGAACCCAATTTCCTCTTTCGATAATGTTGATGATCTCCTCTTGCTCTGGAACGAGTTTCATTGTGTATGCAGCAAACTGTCCGACCCACCAGAGAAATGGGGATTTGTGAACTCTTACAAGTTTTTCATGCAATTCTGAAGGCACCAGAATTCCATTTTTCAAGGGAAATGGAATTTTCAACCCTGATCCAAATTCTGCAGCGATAAAGATACTTAAGCAGGTTAAAACTGTGATTAATATAATCGCACGCTTATACATAAATCTAGTTGTTTTATGTTATAGATTATGATGCGTCAATTCGTCCTTTGTAGCAAATAATAATTTTTATTTGTTGGCCACCTGTTATTTCTGGAGGATTTGTTTCTAGATTAACTATGAGAGTATTCGGCCGTGTTTTGCATCTGGTAGTTAAATGTTGAAATGTGTCCGGCCATTCTTTACTGTAGGGCCACTTGTAAACGTAGTTATGAAGAAGTGTCCTATTTAAAGCGTAGGCTGTCATGAGGCAGATCATTCTGTGGTGAATTTGGCAACCGAATCCACAAGCTAAATACATAAGGTCATTTATAACTATATAGTTGGGTCAAAATTTGGAGTTCTATAAATATTTAGAAATCTCATAAGCGTTTCTTATCATTTTTAGATAAGATCTTACTGTAGTGGTTTCCACATTTTAGACCTGGAGAAAGACAGCCGTGATTTTTCTCAAAATTCTCCAAATTTTCTTGCATGGCTAGGGAAAGCTCCTGTAATTCTAGACTTCACCATAAATACAAAAATTAATTTCACAAAATTTCCTAAAATTCTCTATTTACCTTTCCTCAAAATTAGCTGATGAATGTATCGTGCTGAAGAATACGTTGTCATTTGCAGGTTATCATATAAAAAGAATTCTAATCGCTATAAAATATTTAAATGAATTATTTTCTTGGGAGATGTACTTTTAATTTTAACGGAAATGTATAATAGTCTGTATATTCTTACTCTCTAGTTAGCCTAAGGTTATTGCATGCTTAATATTGCTTAAAGACATTTTAAATTACACAGATCATATTAATTTTAAAGAAAATAGCAAATATTTCTGTACCTGAGCTTCGATTCTGGGATCCTCCAGAAGAGAGGAACATTTTTGGTAAATCTAAGCTTTAAATAAATCTCGTTGTTGTAAATCAGGACCAGGACAATACAAATCATAACTGTGAGTACCAAAAGGGATTTCACGGTTTTCTTTTGGTGTTGACCGTAATAGCGACTACATTTGAAGTCCCTGTCCTTCATTTTTAACTGAGGAATATATATCTTTTGATTTCGGTTCTTAATTAAAGGTAAAAAGATAACGAATGATAACTAATTCAGTTCCCACAAAAATATCACTTTTCCTCGCTCCAGCATAATTAAACTGTAATAATAATGTACTCCTATGTACATATTAACTTTTCTATAAGTGTGCTAAAATATTATTAAATAAATATTATTATAAAATACTATTTATAATCTTAAGGATTGTGCAGTACGATAATATGATTAATTTGCCACCGAAACAACTCATAAGCGAGGTTAATTTTTGTTGTTGTCTTCACTCAGGCACTTGTAATAATTACAGTTGAAAGGAGACACTCTATAATACGGTTACAGAAATAAATAGATGCAGATTTATTAATTAGTTGTGTGCAAAGAATTTTCCTTATGTAATTCTTGACCAAACTAATTATTGGCGACATGCACCGTTAGGTTGTATAAATGCAAATAGTTTTTATACAGTTACATATCCATATATACTGACAGACTAAACATATATACCTATACCTACTATACATACATGCCTCTTTAACAATTTACAGCTTAGAGTTCGTGGTTCAGAACTTGTTAAAATGATTATGTAAGAATAAACTTCACTAATTGCTGAGTAAATCAATCAAATTGCCATAAATATTGTTTGAACGTGTTTGGTGCTTAAAATATTTACACTTTAGATTTTGTCCAAAAGATAATATTGTTTATCCTGAATGAGCAGAGCCATAACATAGAAAAATGTAGCAGTTTAAATGGTTTGCACATTTTGACGCGCGATTTTAACTCATTTATTGACCGTGGAAACCTTAGCTAGCAGTGACATTTAAATAAGATTATTATATTTTAGTAAAATAATCTAGGATTATAATAAATTATGCCATTAAATTATGTCAATCACGTAAGTTTATATAAGAAGATATAAGGTATTAGGAAGTTTCAACGAAAAAGCATTCATGATGCGTAAAGTGTGTATCCAATGAGTTTGAGTCAAACTCCTTTGACCGGAATACTCCAGCAAGTTTGCTGTGCAATAGCAGCCAATTCCATCAGCCACTGAGAAAAAAGTAGAGTCCTAAGTCCAATCAATCGTGAGGTTTCCAATTCTTTTTGGTCAGCCAAGTATCGCTGCTCATTTCTAAATTTAAAATTCCGTCATTATAGGCTTGTGAATAAGAAAATGAAAAATAAAAAAGTTAAAAAGCCAACCTTTCGCTATCAGCCCTATGTGCGCTTGGTGAACCGCCGTTACTTTGCCCTTCAGCACCGGAATTTCCCTTCCGCAATTTTTGAAATTGGTTTCTAGCTAGTCGAAAGGGGGAACTTGCTTTGAATTTCTGTCCAAAGTTTGACATCATTGAAGAGACTGAAGCTCTACTG
This sequence comes from Tomocerus maximus, assembly GCA_019776445.1. Taxonomy (NCBI): domain Eukaryota; kingdom Metazoa; phylum Arthropoda; class Collembola; order Entomobryomorpha; family Tomoceridae; genus Tomocerus; species Tomocerus maximus. Next base: position 3,647 of record JABASH010002066.1, read on the forward strand.
TCTGTACTAAAGGTGCTCGCTAGAGAAGAATTTGAAATGGATCTCCCTTGTTGTAACAAAGTAGTTTCAATTAGCGTTTTCAAAGAACGACCAGGAAGCTTTTCATGTTCTTGTAGTAGATTCCAAGTGTCTTTCAAAACTGAAGGATAATTTGCAAGGAGAGCTTCTAATTGCACTCTAATTGTGTTTAGATTTCTTTGAAAACTTGGAAAAGAGGGTTGGAGGATTAGCTGTGTATCCAATAAAATCGATGTTACAAGTGGGATTCTGCTGGACGCTATAGTAGAAATGATATCTGTGGCTACAAGTAATGCTTCCATATCTAAGATGCTCCAATTGTTCAAAAGGTCAAATAGACAATCAATCAGTGGGCCAAAAGAACCCAGAGTTGCAACAGCAATTGGTTTTGCAGAATCTCTCAAAAGGACTGCTTTAGAAGTGGACGGTTTTTCATCGTCAATTATCAACATTTCTTGCGAATTCGATTCCAATTCCCAATCCAGAGTGGCGACTTGAGGATCAACACTGATTAGTCGTTTAATTGATTTATTAAAGGGAATATCATCATCATTCAAAACAATATTTAGCAAATCGCGCTCATTTTCTGGAGTATATTTTCCATCTATATCTTCGGGAATCATTGTTAGTTGACCATTGTTGGATTCGTAAGAGGAACTGACTCGATCATCATCGATATCTTCCTCGGTTGTAGCTGTGTTCACAGTTTCATTATCATATTGATCGTTCCTGTATTCGTCATCGTCACTAACATCGTCATTGTAATTATCTGTCCCGTCATATTTGTATCTCCACAAAGGATAGTTTTGGTTTACAATTGATGTTCGCGAATCGTGAGGAACTAATTTCTTCCCCGCAGTAGCTAATATAGAAGTGTCGACTTCATTTAAACGTGATACTTCGTGAAAAGAATATTCCATGTAGTACGTTGATAAATCAATACCTATAGTTTCCAAGACGGAAGAAGGAATAAGTGATAGAAACCTCGATGCAGATTCAGTAATATTGATCTCCGGCAGTGGCACACCTCGTTGGTATTTAATTAGATGATTCTGAGAGGCTAAATGGGATATTATCACTTCGTACCAGAAGTCCTCGCAGTAAAAATCCAGAAGGACCCTGATTAACCTTAATGTTGATACCAGGGATGTCTGCAAGCAATCATTTTCGTATTAATTAAGAGATTATAAAACAATTTATCATCTAAATCATTTCGAAAATAAGATAAGTAAAAATAAGGCACATACTATAACACTTACCGAATTATTTTCCGCATAATTACTATCCTTGAATCTTTTCAGGAAATTCGTGATTACAGTTGGTGATAATATGAATTCAAACAAGTTTTCCACCAGTGAAGGGTGTGTCAAATTTTCACAGATCACTTGCAAATAACTTGTGTAATTTGCCTTTTCTTCTTCAAAACACTGAAAACACAGGATCAATTTACTTTTTAAGTATTTACTTCGCAGGAAAATGCTAACTTTGTTACCTCACAGATTGTCGGCTGTACTGATGTTTGCAAAAACTTGGTCATGAAGCATTGAGATATTTGAGAGACTGTTTCAGGTGACGATGACGTTATTAAGTTGCATAAGAGGTCGATAAATTTAAGATTTGAAATTATTGGTTTCAGTTGTTCTTCACTCGCATGGAAAAATGTTGGCAGCTTTGAAAAATGTAGACAAAGATCTTGAATCATCGCATCCTAAATAATTTCAAAAAATTTGTTGAAAAATCAGTAAAAGATTGAATTTGCTAATTTTATGAATCTAATAATAGATAATTGTTACTGTTGCAGTAGGTACAATAATTATTGTGTTATCAACAAAAAATGCATCTTACAATGTTATTGATGTCTTTTTGGAGGTTTAAAATGATTCCGGACGACAGAATTTCCTCGATTATGAGCTCCGATTTAGCTGAATACGCGATTAGTCCTTTAATAATTTTGATTTCATCCGCGTCCATTATTGAAGTCATTTTTTTGAAATTCGGGTATAAATTGTAATACACTTCAAATAAACGGTACAGATCCAATTTTTGACTGTTAAATCTGTCTCTTCTCTTTAGCTATCTATAAGGTGGGCTGGATGTAAATAATATTATCATCATGCATCATGAATAACCTTTTCATGGGGATTGTTTGCAATATTTGCAACTGATTACGTCCACAGATTACTATAGCTATACACTGAATATAGACAATAGTGCGATATACACCCCTAGGCACTTATCTTTAGTCTTATCACTCTGTTATCTAAATGTTCAGTTCCATTTACGCACAAACAAAATTTCTAACTATGCTCGTCTATCTCTACTCTCTATCCGTTAAAGCTGGAACACTGATAAGCTGATGATATTGATTTTTGCTACTATTTGGGTTGGTCCATGGAAAAATAAAGTATTTTCTATGTATGAATTCGTCATGAGTTTCTTACTATGCAAACTACTTGGACAAAATAAATTTTAAAGAACAAAATGGTTTTTTATTATTCCCAATTATAAATGGAATATTATTCTATGATTTTATGAAATATGAAGATATTCATGCATAATGATTAATTACAAATAGAAATTAAAATTGACTTGTTAATGTCATTATTTTAGTTACTCTCTTAGTCAACTATGAGAGAAGTTAAAATCTAGGGTAAATAGATTAGGTATATCTCGTTTAAAAAATAATTAGTCGTGCCTACTTTAAATTGGTAAGTTTTCAAGATCGTTATATAGGTACTGATTTTCTTAAGTTAAGACAAGGAACTTTTGCATCATTTTAGCGAGGCACTGTTCTGAAAACTATATAAATAAAAAATAAATTATTAGCAAAATGACCCACAGAAGTTACTTTTATATCAACTAAGAGTCCAAACGATACTCAGGATATTGGAGAGTGATAAAAATTTCGAAAAATCACTAATAACAAAATTTATTTTTTACTTACTTGGTTCGGGCGTCCGTCCAGATCAAGATATTTCAATTCTTTCATATAAAGTAATGCGTAGTAATAGCTAACGTCAGTAATTTCGACAATATCCCTTGAACGCTTGCATTTCAGTCTCAGCCTTTTCAGCTCTAAAAGACGGATCAATTAATTGTGTAAATTTGTAAACAATGGAATATGGCAATAAAGAGCAATAAAATAAAGAAAAATAATTTACTTGTTAGATTAGTGATAGATTTGTTAATCCTGAATTCCTTGACATGATTTTCTTCATGCTCTTCATCACAACATTGGTATTCCAGAATCCTTTGGCAGATAGTCGAAGGTATGCCGGTAATTAAGTTATCTATATTGCTTACGTAATGAGTATTAATTATCAGATCTTCCAAATCGCACATCATTCCATACACAACCTCTAAAACGTGGGGATAAGAAGGTACTTCCAGTTTTTTCAGTCTTGGGAAAATATAGGCAGCTCTTTGAAGTGCCAAGTCGTCTCCAAAATCACTAGGTAATTTGAGTTCTTGCACCGTTATAGTTGGCTTGATTGAAGGCATTAGAAATTCATCCCATTCTCCAAATAGTTCGCATAATGCTAATTTTTTCAGTTTAGGGAATTGTTCCCTGTAAGATATATTTGGGAAAGTAACGGTGATACGACCAAGCATGGAACCTTTGATTTTGAGAGTCTTAAGTAGTTCCATTCGGGGAAATCGTATTTTGCTGTCAGTACTCATTGCAGAGTCACTTATTTTGCAATATTCTAATGTTTTCCTTTGACTACACAAAAATTCGGCCATGGACTCCGCAGTAAAGCAAGATCCCCAAAAATCAAAGCTGAGTGAGGTCAAATGGAGACCGAGTTGGCTGAGAGAAATCAAATGAGGGTCATTCATTTGGGCTTCCATGACTAGAGTTTTCAAATACTTCAATGATTTTGTCCGCTTCATCACAGAAAGCATATGAGTGACAACTTCCCCTTCATCAGTCCCGTTATGATTTATCAGTATCAATTTTCGCAAATTAGGAGCTGCATCCGTGATTATTTGCACGAATCCAAAGAAATGCTGGATATTGCAGTTAGTCTGTAGCAAATGCAAACAAAGGGTGTGAAGACGGGGAAAATTCATATCTTTCGGATAGCCAGAGCGAAAAATTCTTTTGCCCCATTCATCCCGAATCGTCAATTCTTCGGCAAGAGGACTGCACACTCTGAAGAAATCATTTACAGTTGTTTCGTGAAGAACAGATATAAACTGAGGTTCCGACATCAAACTTGACAAATGGAAAATTTGGGCTGTTTTCTACAACGATAGTAAACTGCTGCATTGCATCTATACGGTGATTCTTTGCATTCGTCCAATAATTATCTTCGTTGAAACTTATTTCCGGAGCTAGTATTTTCAGTATCGGAACTGCAACTTCATTCCAATAGGTGCAAACCAAACGGGTCTTTTTCAAATGTTCTGCTGATAACCAGCGCATCACGTTTTCTATTATCTGTAATAAAAATTCGGTGAAAATTTGTGGAAAATACAAAATTGACTCTGAAATTGAAATGACTATACATCTTTCCAAATAGAATTATAGCTACATATTTTGCAAAATTATCAAAAATATTACCAATTCTACTAGCAGAGGATTCACCATATTCGGACTTTCACTTCCATCACCAACGGTAGCATTAGTTTCAGTTTCTTTTACACCCAGAAGAATATTATTTTCCTTTGTGATTGTTGTATCACTCTGTACCTCTTCATCAACGCTCCTACCAATGTTATCCATTATTTTATCTTTACAGTTACCTTCTTCAAGATTACATCTCAACAATTTTTCTTTTCTTGGAGCATTTGATTATTTTTTTAAAATGTTTCAAGATGGAATTGCAAAAAAGTCAACACTGTATTTAAATACAGTCTTTGGCGGCTCTACAACAAACATCAACTCTATTAGGGGCACATTTGGAATTTGGTCTTTGTCTGTGCACGGTACGGATACGGATCCTCGGAGGGACTGCTGCGGATTTGTGGGTTGGAAATTATGGAATTGAAGTCAAAGACACGATCATGAAACTATGAATACATCTGGACGAATATATCCGGTATATCTGGATATATATATCAGACCATGATTAGAATGAATGGGAATCTGAATTTATGATCTTAATCTTTGCAATGAACCAGCTTTTTGGGTGATTTAGCTATTCCAACTATGGCGTTTCCACGCTTTGAATATGCAAATATGCATGCATTTGATTGAATATCATTTTTACGGTTATTGCATAGGAAGACAATCCACTGATCATGATTCATGCTTAGAGATAGATACAAAATTATTTCATAAATAGTGAAACACCACGGAATTCGCATAATGTTTGGTAAGTTTCAATGATTATATTTCTGAAAATATCGTAGTCAAATGTTTGGTGTAAGATTGTTACTATAAAAGCTAACAATTACTAATTATGCTGCTAATAACACATTTATTTTTACACATAAAAACAATTACAATCATGACATGACCCAGTACGATATTTACATGTAAGTTGTGAACATAACATTGTACAAAAATAGCAAATTTTCAACTAAAAGGAAGAATGAAAAGGAAAATAATTATTAGATATTCATTTTCGTTATTTTGTCACTTAATTGCAAGATATGGTAGCATCAGGATGTATCTTTGACAGACGGCAAGACCATTACCGACCCAAGATAGTGGCAAGATTGGTAAATGAAACTAGAACATAAGAATACAGTTTTTTGCTAGTTACCCTTCTGATAGTTGAGCTAATTTTATATAGTCTTTTTGGAATTGTAAAGAAAAAATTACGTGTTGCACCACCAGTAAGTGCTGCACCAGACAAAGTAACAAGGGCTGCTCCGTAAGATTTAAATAAGGCTCCTGAAATTAAATTTTTAAACAATTTACAAGAAGACCTTAGGAAAATGATTTGCACAGAGTAGGAGATAAGATTTTTATGTACCAATGCCAACTCCACTATTTCCTGCCAACAAGGCCGCAATATTAGTCCAACTAATGCCTGTAATAAAAAATTAAAGCATTTAAGTGTTCTATGGCAGGAAGGGGTGGTAACTTTCACCGCAAATAACTGGTATTTATAAGAAAGAATATATAGGAATGTATTAAAAAATGTCTTGATTCTCGTGATTGACATTAATACTTACCAAAAGTGCCGTTGTTAGCGTTGAAAGAAGCGAGCAGGTTTGTCAATGCGGCGAAACTCACTGTAAAATAAAAAATGTCGATGCTTATTTTAACAACTCTGTCACAATTAGCTAAGTAAATATGTACTGGACTACACCAAAAGGTATGACAATAATATTGTGTGAAAAAATAGAAAAACTTGTACATGTTGTTCCATTGCCGGTACAAGAAGTAGAGAATATTTGAAGTAAGTTGCAATATTTAGTAGCAATTCCTGGAGCACAGGTGGTGGATGTCGCAGCAGCAGTTGTTGTTGCAGCTGTAGTTGAACTTCGGAAAATAAATAAAATTTCGAATTAATCTATCAAAACAGAAGTATGCATAGCTCATAAATAATTAACGGGATATTTGCTTACGCAGCGGTTGTTGAGGGGGCGGGGGTAGTTGTTGGAGCGCTAGATAAATCAACATGCAAATGATATATAGAGCTGTTAGCTATAAATATTTGAAAATGCCATTTAAAATTTTACGTTGTGGTTGTTGGAGTTGTGGTGGTCGTTGTGGTGGTGGTTGTAGGGGTGGTGGTAGTTGTTGTAGGGGTTGTGGTAGTTGTTGTAGGGGTTGTGGTGGTCGTTGTAGGTGTGGTGGTAGTTGTTGTTGGGGTAGTTGTTGTGGTGGTAGGGGTAGTGGTCGTTGTAGTCGGCGTAGTGCTAGAATAAATTAAATTTTGATTACTGCTTTTTCAGTTTTCCTTTTAAAATATTGTCCGTATGAAAATTTTTGAACAATTTTAACAGAAAAGCCAAACTTACGTGGTCGTTGTTGGTGTAGTAGTAGTCGTTGTTGTTCTGTAAATCAAAAAACGTGATTTTTTAGAAAATAATGAGAATTTATCACACTGTAATGATAACGGGTTGATAATTCTGTAAGAAGACTTACGTAGTTGTCGTTGCTGTCGTTGTTGGATTTTGCTGTAAATATAAATGTAATATGATTTTAAAGAAATACTTTATAAGTATCTGTAATATTTGAAATCATGTAGAAAAACTTACAGTCATAATTGACCCAACGCAAACCAGAAGACATAATGCCGAAACTAAAAGGCGAGCCATCTAGAAAAAATTAAGATTCCATTTTATTGAACTATTTGCGTTTTTAAACAATTTTAAAAATTAACTTATGAATTAGGAAATTGTTCTAATACCTTTAAGCAGGAATTGCTACAATGATCTGCTCGACGAAACAAGTGTAAAAGGCAATTTAGTGATTGTAAGGAAACTGTACGAATTCAGTCGCCCAACTGATGAGAATTTTAAAGTTACAGCCCCATTTATAGTAAGTTCATCTTCCCGAGAATTGTTCCATTGATTAAATTATTTTCAACCGAACCGTTTCTTCCAAGATACAGATTATGGATTGACAGCTATCAAACAAAAAGAAAAAATGTTATTTTAGTTACCTGTTGGAAAACATGTTGCGTCAACGATTACTGATCAAGTTGGCCGGGTCTTGGAATACTAATTCAAACTGTGGAATTTGTATTTACATTGATTGACACAATATTATATTTTTGCGACTTATTCAATTCTGAATACAATTAATCCAAACTCTAAATATCTGGATGAACGCACGAGGTGGGCAAAGATATGTCAATTGTCAATCAATCAACCTTTTTACAATAAATTAAACATTGAGCCTTTCTGGTTGAAGTAATTTTAATTTTGGGAAATTATTCGCAAAATCTATTTTAGTCAACGCAAATATTTAATTTACCCTTCTCAAAGTTCTCAAGATATCTTGAGGTATCTTGCTCGCATAAGATCATTCAGTTTCATCGTGTATAATATTTTACAATTTATAATAGAATCTCCCAAAAAATAATTTTATTACATCAGAAATAATAATGACAAATGAAAAAATGAACTTTGAATCGATCTTTCGATTCAAAGTTCAAAGTCAAGATCCTGATTCAATGTGATTATTCTAAGTTTTATGTAAAATACTGGCAGAACTACTTAAGTAACAATAAGCTTATTATACATAAAAGCCTGCAGGAGCATGCCTTGCCACTCATACTGTCTTTTAGTAATAATTATGAAGTTACCATTGTTTGATTGTGTGATTTGCCAAAATGCGCAGCAGATATTTTGCTAATTTTCTTGAAATTATTTATACAATAGACAAATGCATTATTCATGATACAAATCGATTGAGTTAGGTAAGAGGATCTAAATATATTATCTTCAACACAACTGACTGACAAGAATAACTGCGGAAAGCAAATGGTATAAATAAAAAGCATGAATTTGGATGAATACAGTTAAGCACCGAAGCTTCTCTGAAGTTTTTCTTGCTCAACTTATTCCTCAATTTTGTCACTCTTATCGAGCAGATCATTTTTGCATTTCATTGCTGAAAGGTTTGAAAAACGAAATATCTTTCGAAAATTCTATTAGTAAACCGAACTTAATTTTATTTTAACAATTTTTTTCATTTTACTTACAGATGGCTCGTAATATCCAAAGTATTGTGCTGGTCATGGGCCTAGTTGTGTGCTCAATCATGGTTCTGCAAGTTTCATCGGTAAGGATGAACTATTTCAGAGAAATTATGATTCCTCTACCCTTTGGGTATTAACCGTTTTATATCTTAACAAATCTCATTTCTATGAATTTCAGCAAAGTTCCGGTTGTCCAGCAGCATCAAATGTTACTTTTTGCCCCGTTTGGAATGCACTTACCAGTAGTTGCCCCAACGGCAGTCCAGGTAATTCTGCACAAAATACTCCCCGCTTCTCTCCATACTGCCCAAAAGTACAAATGTTAATTTTTATGTTAATTTTTCTCACAGCGGTTACATTGCCTACCCTCGCTCAGATTTTAATTACTCCTTTAGCTGGTATATTTCATTTATTTTTATAATCATCATTACTATGATCTAAAATAAAATATATCTGAAAAGCATCTTAATTAATAATTTACATATTTTAGCCCTCGCTAGCGCTGTGGTTGGTATTCCCCTTGGTGCATTAAAGATTCTAGGTAATAGTCTCCTAAATAACATTTTCGTTACATTACATTAATGGATATTAATTAACTTAAAACTGATCAAATTGTAATCAATAGGGAACTTCATGGTTGCTTTCGGAACCGCTTTGACCAACCTTGCTAATGCTGGTATGTAACATTTATTTTAATATTTCTGTAAAAAGGTTTCATTGTCAAAGACCACTCACACTGTTTGGTATAAGGATTTTAATTTTTTAATACAAAGGAGTTTTCTTTCTATGAAATTGCAGCAACGACCACAACTGCTGCTCCTACTGCAGCACCAATTCAGATTCAATTCAAACCTTTAATAACCCAATTAGCCTGGCCCTGGGGTTGATATAACTTCCAAAACCAGCATCGTCACCGGCTATATCCAAAATAAACGAAATATCCCGAAATGAACAGAACCGAAGAATGGAACAACTTTATGACTTATTGTAGATATTTACGAATCATGAAACAGCAATTTTACATGTTCTAAGATAATTATATTTTTGTGTGACCCATTTATGTGTTTTATGTTTGTGTAAGTTGTGCATCTCGTTGTCGAATTCGCTTTGTACTCAAATATAGTTAGTACGGAAATAATAAATCTTTAATCTTTCCATGGTCGATTAATTACTATCAAACAACTTTATTCTTATAGACAATAACTTATGGGTTGTTGCTGCATAAATACATTTGCTAAACTTTACTCCTGATAAATGCGGACCCAATCGACTTCCATGGTAGGTTTCGACCACGTGTTTGGATTCCAATTAGGGATGGAATCAAAAAAGCGACCTCCAACAGCCAGATCAAACATAAAATTCAATGGTTGGCTAAATGGTTTAGGTTGTAATTCATCACAAGGCAATTTACTTGGATCAATCGTCCATTTTGGGTCAGTAAGTGACACTTGATCGTATTTCTTATCGTCAATGTACCATTCAATTTTCGAAGGAAGCCAGAGGATAGCTAATTCATGAAAATCAGCAGCAAGGTCAAATGGAACATTTGTCGTAGTTCCATTTGAAGTCAAAGCACTCCAATCCTTTCCCCAATGTGCAGCTTGCTCTACTTCTTTTGCCAAAGATGCCTGTCCCCGATATTCTGCGATGTCAATTTCTTCGTGCCGGCAAATTCCGTTCTTCCCTTCCATCCAAATTGCGGGCCACAAATGATCACCCCGAGCAAAGCGAGCTCTGACGGCGTAAACTCCATAAATATTTCCATTGCCCCGTTGACGAATTCGACCGGAAGTGTAATCTTTGTTCTCTTGTCTTTCTTTCTTTGCTCTCATGAGTAAGTAGCCATTACTCACTTCAATATTATTACGGGAAAAACATTGCAAATTGCCGGGACCATAAAGTGCTATTCAATAAAACGATGTTCTCTCAGTTTCTCAGACTTATTATTTTAATATTACATTAATATTTTTAAAGAATTTTTCATATTATTTTGTACATACCTTCATCACAGCCTTCTTGATACTCCCATTTGTTTAGATCCAAAGAATTCCCTTCAAAATTGTCCTCAAATACAATTTTACCTGGCCAAGCATGCACTAAGGAGAAGAGGAAAAGAAAATTGGAGATTTGGAGAATTGCCCAGGTTGACATATTCAAAGATTTGTAAATTATAAATAACTACCACATAAAATCGACTGCTATTTCTGATATTGTTTTCTTAAGTACAATTTTCAATAAAGATATAGTTTTCCGCAATTTATTCTTGACTATTACCGAAAGAAAAAGTATACAAAAGTGGACTCTGCACTGAATTGCAGGTATTTATTTCACGAATTGTCACATTGGAATGGAAATAAATAATTCCTCTCAGTTTTCCCTGATGAAATTACTTGGAAATGGACGAACCTGTTTAAAACCAGTTCAGTTCGTAAAGATTCAATTCGCAGATGTATTTACGAACATTAATAGGCTAAAAGTGGACCGACAGGTTTTTGACAGTAATTCTTTTCGAATCGCAATCAATTCTATTAAGATATTCATATACTTAACAATATCTATTCAATACTTTGATAAAACCACTACGTACCATTTCAAATGACAAATATAAAGATCAAGGACGATAGTGTAGTGTAGGGTATGTTTAAGTAGTGCTATAAATATGTAAGATAAAATGCTATAGTACTATACTGATATAAGTAATACACAGAAGTACCATGTGAATATTTTGCTTTTAGCAAACCTTTATTTGATAATCGACAGTCTTAGTTTGCAAAAGTTTGATAATACCTCACACATACTCATTTACCAATTAGGGAATTTTTATTTTCAGGAAACGTACGGTAATTTATAATTATTTAGAACAGAAAGAAATTGCAAATTACAGGTAAAATTATAAATTATACTAACATTTATTAATTCATTTTATTCTTGGTATACTCGGACCCAATCGATTTCCATTGTTGGTTTGGACCAAGTGTTAGGATTCCAAGTAGGTATATGATCAAAGAACGGACCTCCAACTGCAAGATTAAAAATGAAATTGGAGGGTTGGCTAAAAGGTCTTGGATCCTTTCCGTCGCAAGGTTGTTTGTTTGGATCACTGGTCCATTTGGGGTCCGTGAGAGATACTTCATGGTATTTCTGATTGTCAATATACCATTCAATTCTTGAAGGAAGCCAGAGTACAGCAAACTCATGAAAATCAGTAGTAAGATCAAATGGAAGATCATTTATCGCAGTTCCATTTGAAGTTAAAGCATTCCAGGCTCTTCCCCAATGGGGCGCTTGCTCTACTTGCCTTGCTAGAGATGCCTGTCCCCGATATTCTGCGATGTCAATTTCTTCGTAGCGACAATTGAGATCTTTTCCTAGCATCCAAATCGCTGACCATAAGTGATCTCCCCGAGCAAGACGAGCTCTGACGACGTACGCTCCATAAGTATTTCCATTGCCCCGTTGACGAATTCGACCGGAAGTGTAATCTTTGTTCTCTTGTTTTTCTTTCTTTGCCGTTATGGTCAATTGTCCATTTCTTACTTGAACATTTTTACGGTCGTAACATTGCAAGTTACGGGGTCCATAAACTACAAACGTAGAAAACAAAAATCATCAAAATGTTTAAATTGGGGATACAATATTGAATCTATGCATACGTACCTTCACTGCAGCCTAGTTGGTACTCCCATTTGGTAAGATCTAAAGAATTTCCATTGAAATTCTCCTCGAACACAACTCTGCCAGTCCAACCGTAAACAGAGGAAAATAGAACAATGAAGCAGACAAGTCTTAATGGTGTCCCTTTTCTCGCCATCGTCAAAGATGTGTTAGATATTTGTCTGTGTATGATTTGAAATAGACTAAACTAAGATGCAATAGCCTTTCTCCTATTTATACTTATGCATTTACATACATAATTATTTTTTGTGGTTCACGGATAAATATTTTTATTCTACTGCCTCAACTCAACTGGATTGAACTCAATTCAATTGATGCAACAGCAACGTGTTTTAGATTGATACTTTTTTAATTGCCTCTCTGATTTCCCAGTAGTCTCAAGTCGCTTCCATGAAAACTGATGTTAACTGGTTTGCGGTGACATTACCAATTCACATAAAATTACATTGCAGTATGCAGTACTATTTGTACTACATTGTACAGGTATAATATTAGGTATCGATATAAAGTTGCTTCTATGCTTCGCAATCTGACACCTAGCTATACAAAAGCCTTTTGATAAAATATAGTTAAACACACATGCTCTGGAATGACAAGTAATTAAGTATGAGGAACAGTTGTTGAATATTTTTGCGGTTTGTGTTTATTGAAAATATATCGCGGTTATCCATATTCCGTCATGAATTTGAATTTAAGCATGAAAATAAGTGTGCACGGAAATAGAATTTTAGATATTAGAATAGAAATAGAACAGAAAGAAATTGCTTACAGATAAAATTATAAATTGCACCAATATTTATTAATTTATTTTATTCTTGGTATACTCGAACCCAATCGACTTCCATGGAAGGTTTGGACCATGTGTTTGGGTCAAAGTTGGGGAATTCATCAAAGAATGGACCACCGACAGCTACATTCAGAATGAAAGTTCCAGGCCAACTGAAAGGAGTGCTGTCTCCAGTGCAAGGGATATTAGCCGGGTTGCTCGTCCAGCTTGGGTCTGTTAGGGATACTTCGTAGTATTTCTGGTTGTCGATGTACCATTCAATTCTACATTTGATGGGATTAAATTTAATTTTCTTAGACAATTATTTTATTTGTGTCTTGTAATTTGAAATCTTACCGAGAAGGCAACCATAAGACGGCATATTCATGGTAATCTGTACTGAGATCGAAGGGGGCTGTTGTTTTGACACCTCTGGAAGTGAGGGCGTACCAAGCTTTGCCCCAGTGACCAGCTTCTTCAAGTTGATTCCATTGGGACGATTGTCCGCGGTATTCCGCAATATCGATTTCCTCATAGCGACAAGCATTGTCTTCGGCCATCATCCAGATCGCAGGCCACAAATGGTCTCCCCGAGCAAGACGAGCTCGGACTACGTAGGCTCCGTAGAGATTTCCTGTTCCACGCTGACGAATCCTACCAGATGTGTAATCTTTGTCTTCGCGTCTTTCTCGTCTGGCCGTTATCACCAAGTTTCCATCTCGGACAGCAATATTATCACGGGTATAACATTGCAGATTTCGGGCACCATAAACTAAAGAATATTACAGGATGAACTAAGAAAAGATTCCTTAAACATTTGGAATGATAGTGACCTACTATACATAAAAACATATTTGATTTTATTAGCTTACTGTCGCTGCATCCTTCTTGGTAGAACCATTTGTTGAGGTCTAACGAATTTCCATCAAAATTGTCTTCAAATACAATACGACCTTCCCAACCAAATGTGGATGAAAATGACACTAGAAATAAGCCCAAAATTAGAATTCCCTTCCCTCCCATTTTAATATCCTAAAAATGAATGGAATATCAGAAAATGGAATAATTCTACGATATTCGTTACAAAAGAGTTGTTATTTGAGCAAGTTAACTTAAGTGAGGCTCATAATCAAGTGCTGTTACATGTCCTTTCGTAATGAATATGGGTTGGTCCTCAAATTATCTTTGAGGTATCGTAAAATCGATTTGGCGATAATAAATGAGGTTGTAATCAATAAATATAAAAAATATGGAGAGGATCCCTGAAAAACATTTATTATCAATTGCAAACATTGTTCATGCATGGTTCATGCACATAAGTTGCTTGCATTTACTATATGGTATGAAACAAGAGGATTTTAAAGTATCGTAATACAGATAGACTTCAGGTGTTAGCAATAGCCTTGAATTTGTACCACTTCAACCTCAATAATACCACGAAGTAGATCATTTCTGAGTAGGTACAGATCAATTCAAAATGAGTACAATGTTATAAGTATTACCTAGAAAGAAATGACAGAAAAACTTAGCATAGCATATTCGAAAGGGTGTCATTAAAATAACTGTACACCTACGATTTATATACCTTGCAAGCAAGTTGCAACGGTACATAATTTTACCTATTATTTCGATTTTTTTCTAATGTTTGCCACATCCCACTTTTCAAATTGTATTCCTACAATCCTAACCAGGACAAGGCAATGAAACGATGAAAATCATTTTTCATAACACTGGGGACAAATGCACTAATAATACTACGTAATTTAATTATGACTCAAATTATTTTAACCTTATATTTACGGTAATTGCTTTGATTTAACATTGAAAATATTTGGACTAAAAATTTGGATTTTTCGAGGTAATTATTATATTTATATTCATGGTTGACATTTAGTAGGCGAGCCTGTATCAGATATCACATTTGCCATTCCATCTCTACCACTTTTTTCATCTCCATTTTCCAATTCATGAGGAAGCGGAGGTTCTGATGGCAAGTGACCATTTTCGCTTTTATTTTCTGAATGCTCATGAATAGTTTCTGGGATTTTGATTTTATTTTTATTATTTGGGTGACGAAGGGTACAATTCTGAGTTTTGTAATGAGGGCGACGTTTTTGATAGTAGCACGGAACAGTAAGTTGTCTCTCCTGGAAATTCAAAACATCAAATTCTTGTTCAACACAATAAAAGCCTTTGCGAACTTTCGGAGCAGTATGGGGGACACAAGAATTTTGGTTTTCCTGGGGAATAGGAGGTCTACTTCTACTATAATTTGGGCTATATTCCTTTCCACGAGTTCTGCCAGTGTATCTAGGATTATATCCATAATTCTCAGTATTCAAATCCAAATGCTGTCCACATTGATCTTCACTACGCTGATAAATCTCCCCAGAGCCTATTTGAACACCTTCGTCGATGCATTCCACCGGTCGTATTGCTTCTGCCTGAATGCAAGAATTTTGGTTTTCCTGGTAAATAGGGGGTCTACTTCTACTATAATTTGGGCAATATTCCTTTCCACGAGTTCTGTCATTGTATCTAGGATTACTATATCCATAATCATCAGTATTCCCACCTAAATACTGTCTACATTGATTTTCAGTACGTTGATAAATCTCCCCAGGACCTATTTGAATACCTTCGTCGATGCACTCTACCGGTCGTATTGCTGCTGCCTGAATGCATGAATTTTGGGTTTCCTGATGAATCGGGGGTCTACTTCTACTATAATTTGGGCAATATTCCATTCCACGAGTTCTGTCATTGTATCTAGGATTATATCCATAATTCTCAGTATTTCCATCCAAATACTGTCCACATTGGTCTTCAGTACGTTGATAAATCTCCCCAGGACCAATTTGAATACCTTCCTCGATGCATTCTACCGGTCGTATTGCTTCTGCCTGAATGCATTCATCTTGAGTTGGGCCTCCGCCAGATTCGCAAGAAGATTCGTTGGTAGATATTTTATTGTTGTCGCAGCCATGTTGATACAAAACATCAAATGAGTCTTCGTCACGCTCCGACTCAGGGCACACTTCGTCAGAGTCCAGGATCATGTGGTCTACTTCTTCGTCACATTGAACAATATCAAACTCTCCATTTTCATTTAATTCGGCCTGAAATCCCGCAAACCTCTGCGACTTCAAAAGAATCTTGGCCATGATTCGATACCCATCGTTATTACTCGAATTCCCTGCAGGTTCTTCAAAACTATCCCGATTTATACTACGCACAAGATGAATACTTTGTAAACCACTAGAATATTTCTTTTGCAAAAGATTGCCCAGATCTTGCAAGCACAAGCCAAAATCTTTGTGTTCCCCAACATCCTCCAAATACAAACGAGATAAGTCGGGCAGTTTTGTTGCAATGAACGATAAATCCTTTTTGTGCATAGGCAATTGTAAAATCTTGACAAAACAAAGAGATTTTGGCATCGAAGTAAAATTTGAGATTCCCACCGAAGTATTATTTCCGCAACTACCTTTCAGCAATAGTGTCGTTAAATTGGACGTTTTGAAAAGAGCACAATCGATCGGTTTGTCATCCTGTCGTTGAAAATAAAACGCGAACGTGTGCAAAGTTGCTGTATTTTTACGAGCAATATCCTCCGACAACGGGTAAAAAGGATATTGCTTCGATTCGCACCAAAATTGACAGTAGTCTAAATCTTTTTGTGTTAGCAGAAAATTTCGCCATAGTTCTGTACTTCCGGTGCTGTATGCATGGAATAAATGGAAGCTTCCTAACTTTACTCCCTTGATTTTACTCAAGTCATACTGTACCGGAGGAAAGTTTGCATCTTCGTCCCCAGGGTCTTCCAAACCATAGTAAAATGCTGAACCCATTTTGAAGAGAGATTCCAAGTTGAGAAACTTGATAGAACCTTTGTGTCTGATTAGAAAATTAAGAATAGCTTCAGTAAGTTCTTGCTCTCTGCACATCACCATTGGGCAGGATATTGACAAGTAGATTATCTTTGGAAATTGACATCTTAAAATACCATTGCAGTTATTCACGACTGCATTCATATCTGAAACTCTTGCATGATCTTCTGTAAATCCAATCCCAGATATATTCAAATTCTCCAAGTTTGGTAAGTCGAACGAGCTCTTGCAGTTAAAATTTAGTGTAGCTAAAGAAGATAAGTGGATCCCTAAATATTTTAAATTTACTAGTTGATCCATAAGACTGTTGAAGTTTTCCTGGCAAATCGTACCATCGAAATTGATATTTGTAACAAGTTGAGGAGACTTAAAATTCGGAACGCATTTGTCATGGATTTCGCTGACATAACATTTTGTTACATCAATGAGTCGTATGGTTTGTGGTGAATCGAATCTAATAGTTAGCATTCCATCACTTCTCCAAAATATACTTCCTTCTCCGATATGAATCGTAGTTCCGCTTGAAGTATCATCATCCTGGGTGAAGTTATATGCTTTTGCTGGATTACTTTGGGAATCTCTTCAAATAAATATGCATTTATTCCATTATATAGATCCGAGATGAGATTGCCAATTCGAATATTTTACAATATCCAACAACCAAAATCACAATTATCTTACCCTATTAATTTTTTCTTCTTTGTTTTTTCATTGGAACCAGAGGAATCAGAATTAGAAGATTCCTCTGCAGATGATTCTTCACTGGAACACCCTTCCTCTTCTTTCCTTTCCGAATCCTTAGAAGATTTGTCCGAACCTTTAGAAGATTTGTCCGAACCTTTAGAAGATTTTTCAGAAGATTTGTCCGACTTTCCACTAGATGATCCAAATGAACTTGTTGAACTCGTACTCGTACTTCGAGACTCTTCCTTTTTAATCATTTTCCAAATGTTTTTTGGAGAGGCATTTTTATAGGGACAGCTTATTGATACTACTCAAGATTCAACATTCAACCTGGGGACAAATCCCTATGTAAAAAATATTTTGGTTGCGAAGGAAAATTATGACGTCACAGTGAGTTCTTTTGAAAATAGTTGAAGACAAGAATTTGTTGAGTAGCATCTTGAGTTGTCTAGAACCACTCTAGAACCTATACCGTGTAACCTCGATTCACCTTGGTGTAACCCGTAGCAGCATAAGCAGCTACTACACGATCTAGAAGTGTTGCCTCTGATTTTTGCATTCTGATTTGCTCAAGGAGTTTCCATGGCATTTTTAGTTATAGAGGAAGTTTCGAAATGACTAGGAAATCCTATTGGGACGCAGTAGTTGGAATTGGACAAGGGTCAAGGAGGTTGCTGGGTTACCCCAATAGCTAAGCGTCCCAATAGAGTGCCCCCAATCCCCATGTGGAAAATAGGTCAAATTTCCTCTCCTCTATAAATAAAAGGCTATCGAGCCTTTTATTTATTGGTTTTGCTCATATATTATGAGCAAACAGAGTTGATGGCCGACAA
>JABASH010002067.1:0-22113 GCA_019776445.1 Tomocerus maximus
AACAAAACAGATTATTGGTGTGGTAAAAAGATTTATTCCTATTAGGTGGTCTTGGTAGGTAGATAAGAGTTGTAGAAATAGAAATAAATAATTATACCTATAGCGAATGAAATATTTGTGTAGTAGTGTTCCAATAAACACTCACAATACAATTACAGGCTAGTAAGTTTGAATCACTTATCAAACAAATATCGTGCACTTTTCTGGAACACTGTACACCATTTATAACTTATATCTGGCCGCATGGAATAAGATATCAGTTATGTCTGTAGCATATAATATCAGCAACCAAGTCAATTAATATTGAAAATGGGTTTTGTGTATAATGCTTTGAGAATCTGCTGCTGAGCAGAATTAGTTAGTGTCAAGGGTTTAACGGCACGCTTGTGTGAGTTGTGTCTGCTTTAATGACATCTCTAGCTCGTAGTTATTTCTTTGAAATTGGATACTCCAAGGCGCTGGTGTTACTTAGGTGTCTTTCCTATGTGCATATACATATCTATGAATGCGAAAATGTCTTGCACTCTTCCCTTAGCTGAACCATACTTATGTAGGTACCTACTGATAAAAATAAAAACAAAATACACGAGCGACATTATACATTAGCAAAGATATTGTATTGTAACACAAAACCTCTGTACTATTTATATAGCAATTCCTGGAGATTGGACTCTTGAATATATCAAAGCATGAAGTAAAAGTATAAGTGTGATCAAATCACGCTTTCTTTTCACTATTCGCCACTCCAAATAGGACAGAAAATGGAGGAAAAGTTTTATGAGTTATTTTTACTTCAACAGATCATATAACTCAGAGCAGTTGATAGTAAAAGAAAGCACATGAAAGGCATTCTAGACACTATAGATGTCTAGGATATGTGTGATGTAAATGTCAGTAGAGAATATCGTAATAATTAGACAATAATTGTCCGTCGGCATTGGCAGTCCGTCTCGTCCTTTCTTTCCTTTCTGACTCGTCTATTTTTAATGTTATAACGGTTTATATATTTCCACGGATCTTGGATTCCGTGCACGGCGTCCAAGATCTGTATCTCTATCGTATATATATGTATAATATTTAACATTAGACAAGTGGGTTTTGGGATTGAATATGCTGAATAGTATTTTTTTGCAAGTTACCATAATGAACAGAACACCGGTAATTGGAAACTGGTTTGAAACTTTCAAAACTTTATTTGATATACATAAATATATATCAAATCATGAGCACACATATTTCAAAAGTGTGGGTCAAAAGTCAAAGGACGTCTACTATAGTATCTGTAATTCAAATTTTCTCATAATATTATACTTATTTTACACAAAAGGTGCACTCTAATTTTGTGTTATAATATATTTACCAATATTTACAGTAGGTACCAATATCATTATGGTTTTCTGTAAGGTTTGCCCGAATCCAATCTAGTTAACATAAAAAAACACAAACCAAAACTGTTTGTGCAGATCGTGTCAATTTTAATTTTAAGTTTTTTAGAAGGTTTTTAGGCTAGAAGCATAATATTACACTTTAACAGTTCAATTAATGATTCTTCAATGGCTAAAAATTATATACAATATCAATATATTGTGATTAATAAATGTATTGCATATGATAATTCAGTATATTTCTGCCATTCTTTGAATTTATCCATGCAGTTATTAGTACCTATACATTAATATTTCTAGACCGTAGTATTAAATCACGGATCATAACGAATTAGCGATTTCATTTGTATTTTCATCAGAATCGTAGAAGTTGCGTAGCTTTAGAGTAGAAATTTGAATATCTTAGGTTGGTGTGGGTTGTGAATGCTCAGGCCTCTTGTGTATAAAATTGTTTCAAAAAGTAGCCCGCAATTTTTTGGACGGAGTTGTTTTCTTGGCGCTGGCGACCATTGTGTTGGATTATTAGGCTCGGGCTATGTCACAATGTCACCTCATTGTTCATTTGAATAGGGATACGGTGATACAATACAATGGCATCCATCCATCTGCTTCGCCTTTCCTCGATCTTGCAATCCCAACTTCTAGACCTGCACTGCGTTTCCATTTTACTTATCCTTGTCCTGGCATTTGCATTGCCTTTGCATTTATTACGCTATTGAGCAGTCGACATTATACCCAATTGTCTACTTTTCTTTAAAATATTTCCAATTTTGTTCCTTATAACTTCTTCGTAGTGCTACTGAATAAACACAATAAGTAGGTAGTGGATGGTTCATTTTACACTAGCACATACTAGATTGTACTAGATTATACATTACAACAGATATTAAAGATTTCCTGTAAATTGTCGTTAATAATAATATTGTTATGATTATTATTATAACTATAATAATTATCATAATTATTATATTAACATTATTATCATAATATTAATATCATATTATGACTACAGCTACGGCATTAGCTGAAAAATAATACTTATAGCCATTCAGATTAAAAAAGCTCTTGCTTTCAAATGACCCTGACATAGTGATAGTGATGTTATGCGCTTTTATTCTCCTATTTTCTACCTGATTTTACTCTTAGTATTATCCGGTAGAGTAGGAATTAGATATGATGTCTAAAAATTGTCGTGAAGCACTTATTGATGAAATTTACGATTTGTCAGATTATTTACTCTTTATTTTTGGCGACAGCAATGATTCCACTCTTTATCACCCTCGAAAATTGTTATCCATACCCGGCTTCATAGCCTTTACTCCCGTTTTTTGTTTCAAACCCAAATCATGTAAGTCTGTCTCTCTAATTAACCTCTAATGCATATTGCCACTTATCTTTTCCAGTCATTAATTTTTCATTAGAGAAACCACATTGTATACCAATAACAATAAGACAATTAGACATAATTCAGACAGGCTATAATTATTTAAAGGCTTGAATTGAAAACTTAAATCATTTCGCTTTACATAAACGAGTCGATATTTCTGACCCTTTTTGAGTCATTAACAATATCTGCTTAGATATGTTATTTACTTTCTTGATTTAATTAGCTATGTGCATCGAAAGCTGTGAAATGGAAATAAATAAAATGTAAGGAGTGTGGAATAATTGCTTTAATATAGTAATAGCATGACAAGAATAATTTCCTTGATCGATTCATTTAAATGGCAGTTAGAGCTTAAGTTACATTAGCTAACAACACTTCTTCATGAAAGCCCGTTGTATTAATTGAAACCACAATGTTTTTAGTTATTTAGAGCAATTTTTAATTCTCAAAGTACTTAATGCAATGGATTTGAGTTCTTAGATGGTCTAATGTGAATTTGTATAATTCACTTAAGAGTTTTATGAGTGCTTTTGCATACAAGATTATTTTGAGTATAAAAATTTTGTCTTTTGAAATATTGATGGTTTAACCCATTCCTAATTCCGTTAGTGTAATTTTATCTCCATGGTTCTGATAAACAATGATAAATAAAGTTTCAAACCGGTAAAGGCACTCGCCAATTCTGTAATTGGAGGTGGCATTAAATGGTACCCTTTTCTACCATCAAATGTCATAATATGTAGTCTATTAGGCATGTCAGGGTGACCAGAAAGATAAACAAATCTGTGAGACCTCGAGCTGCCTCATTAAATATTGTTGGTAAGCAAGGAAAGGAACATTTTTTCTGCAGGTATCTTATCTTATCTGAATTATGACAATTTCAGGTTCTCTTACTATACCATCAGTGTTGTAGTAGAGTACTGTAATGTAATAATCTGCGTCTGCGTGCTGATACCGAAACTTAGGTAGCCATGATAATGAAATTTACCCATTTAAGATTGAGGCAAAGATAAATGACAGGAATACAGTATTACCTGTAATTAGCATTGGTAACATTTTAAAACCTCCCCCTAAGTAGTACATCCCCTAGGATAATACCTACCGAATTGTAGTATCCCCTATTTTACTACCTCCCGAAACTATTACCAACCAACCAATTATCAATTTTGATGTCATCGTTCTCAAATTGTTAGTTAATGATAAGTTATATGACAAAAACGAAACCAGTTACTAGTAATTGTTTTAATCCTTAATAATAATATTAATCTGTTATAGGGATTTGCAGAGTGACCTAGCAGGCAAGCTTCGTTTAACAAAATGCTTTACTATTCCTAGCTAACAATTTGGGAACGATAGGACCAAATATTTTAATTAGCTGGTTGGAAGTAAATAGTATCGGGAGGTAGTACAACCGAGAGGTAATACAATCGGGAGGTAGTACAACCGGGAGGTAATACAATCGGGAAGTAGTTCAACCCCAAGGTAATATCATATATCGGTAGGTATTAGAATGTCAGCATTAACTTTACGAATAGAAGAAGGAATAATGCCAAGAATGCAATGCTTAGCTCGGTGCATCCAAACAATAGTTGTTTTTGAGATAAGAAGTGTCTTTATCTTGAGACATAATCTGGAGACTGTAATCGTAATATCCAGGCAATATCATCATCAGTTCCATTCGATTGCGCTTACTGCATTGTGAGTATGAGGAGTAATTGGTTGGACATAGTATGGTAATAATGGGATGTTGATGTGATGAGACGACTCTCTGCTGTTGACTTATTGTACAGTAAAGAGAAAATATAGGATTGAGAATGAGACGAATTTTGCATAACATTCATCCTCATTTTGATTTTGCATCTACCAAAGTTTAGTTTCTATCTCGAGTAGGTACATCAGACAGTTATCAATAGGTCAAGTCTAGGGAAGCAGAGTTGGGAGAAACAGACTCACTGTTTTGAATCTACATTTCATATAGGACAGTGTATGGATATAGTCGAGTGCCATAAATAGTAGGCAACAAAGTATGTAAATAGTAGCAGTGCGGTGTATCTGTAGTGAAGGACCCAAGTGGTGGCAGAAAGAAACTAGAAAGCTAGGATGTAACTATTAGAGTCATATTATATCTCATATCCTTGTGTGCTTTGGTTATCGCATAGATTTCAGAGCATTTGAGAGTGTTACGTTAGTTAGAAGACAGTAGGTAAGTAAAGACGAAGAAGAGTCCTGAAAATAGAAATGATAGTAAAGTACCTCCTTGGAAGAAGAGCAGGTAGTCTCTTTTGAATCTGTAGAAATGGAAAGAAATGTATAGTTCGTATAAGTGATAACTGCTAGTGCGACAAGACAAATGCCTAGTGGTGAATCCTCTATGCATCCTTACATACTGCACTGTTGGCTCCCCAGAAAGAAGAGACAGACAGACAGAGCAGGGAATATCACTCCATGAATGATATATACGGATGGAGCTGGCTGGGATACTCCTATAAATAGTCACATTTCGAATTCGGGTGGATAGGTCTAGAAAGGTACCTCCTGCCTATGCATGCATCGGTTTGTATTTCCTCCTCGACGTAGTACGTACACATCGAGTGGATTGTAGTAGTAAGTAACATGCATGAAAGAATGGTATCATCATAATATAGAACTGAAGAATTTACTGGAGGCAGAGGAAAAGGCAGTTTTAGTAAGTAGTGTGAGTCCTGAGTCGACTTCGGGTCTTAAGTATTCCTATACCAAGTAAGTATATACCACTGCACCACTACTACAAAGTATGTGCTCTGTGTGTGAATGTATGTTCAAGAGTGGGCAGACAATAATAATTTTAGGTCTTCTGCATCGATATGTGTAGTAGTGGGGAACAGAGAGTGACTAGGAATAGTTAGAACTACCTAGACTCGGATATAGTTCACTGTGTTCATTTCATAATAGGACCTAGCAGAACTGCTAGCACGTATAGAAGGAAAAAGTTGGTATACATAAGTACATATACTTTTGTGCAAATACTTACATGCCTAGGGAAGAGGAGTTTTCAGATAGAGTCTAGTATAGGAAATAGTAGGAGTAGAAACATACTAGTCGATATGTATATACTGACTAATATGTTCAGTCGGAGTTTGAGCTAGGCAACTTACTACTGCTATGTATACTATGTGCCTACATACTACTTACTACAGTTACTAGTGGATCCTATGATATTATGGTACCTTCTACTAGTTCTATGTGACTATATCTGTATGAGAAGTAGTTCAATAATGTTCCATGACTCTTTGCTTTGGCTTGACTGAACCAACGAACAAACACGATGTGTCCCTAGCTAGTCCTCCACTTTATTATAATATTTGGACGACTATACAGAGCCCCAAAGTAAAAAAGACAATAGTGTAGTAGAGACGTAGGAAGCAGTCCATATAGCAGGAGCACCCTGTAAATAATAATATTAAATATGAGTCGCGAGCTTAGTGGTCCTTATAGGGATATAATGATATGGATGTAAAAGGAAGGATAGTAGCAAGTAACTGTTCGAAGTGCTCAGTGACTCTATGAGTAGGGAATAGAGGGTAGCCACTACTATATAGGCTATATATATAATATATATTTGGTAGTTTTGTATGTAGTATGGGATTGTATGTAGTGAGGTAGTAGTAGGGACTAGTAGGAGCATGCAGGAGGAATCTGGAAGAGTGTGGCCTGAGACTGGCTGAGATAGTTGGGAAGAAATAAAAGAAAGACCTCCGCGACTTGGTTGGCTGTGGGACGTCTGCGAAGACTGAGCTCCGTCAACCGTTCAATATCTCTTTCAGTTTTAGTCGAGCTTCCAACTTGCAAAGGCAGCTACCTCCAATCCAACAACTACAGACTCCGGACAAAGTGTTTCTCTTCTATTTGACCAACTTGCTATAAATACATTCTACTACTACTACTATGTCTTGACTTGCTCTATATACGTACCTACTCAGCTAGGTGAACCTAGAAGCTAGTTATTTAGGTAGCTCTAACCTCAGTTCGGATTCCTTCAGACAAATAATTATTAAATATGTGACATATTATGAAAGTACCTTATTACACAAGAAACACTTAGAACATACACAAATCTATGATAGCCAAAAACATTTTCGAAACGAAACGAAACGGAGTTTTATTTCTCTACTTTTTCTTTTGCACAGTCTTAGCCAGAAGAAATCGCTAGAACGACCCACCTAATACTACATACACATACTTGACTACTATCTGTAGTACTACTAGTACTAACTACTAAATAGTACTACATGTACTAAGTACTAATACCTATACAATCAGGGACTCTGCTAATTAATATACTCGTGTACCATGCCTACACACGTAGGTTGACTGATTCGGAGTCAAATGAGTTAAATAAGACGTGATACTGATCTGATATACTTATTGATATTATCGTAGAAGTACAAAACCTAATATAAACGGAACACCCAGTAGTGCAGTGCAGTGCAGTTACTACGAACACAGTGCTCCCAGCACTCTCCGCGCTATAGTCGATATATTTTCTCTCTGAGAATCTCTGAACTGAACGTATTCACTGCTCATGTACTGAATCAAGGCGACATGTACCATAGAATCTGACTGGGAGATTTCATTCAATATTTAGTAGCTTAATGTTACATATTCACGACTAATTGCAGTAAGTGTGTTTACTGAGGTGTTCATCCTGGTCCACTTGCCAAAGATAATTGCTATCCGATAAAACTGTCGAGATGTAAGAATTTAAGCGATTCTTAGTGCTTTCCTACTTACTATACTTACTACTTAAGTTTATGTGCGCTCACACAAAATATTCGCTTATAAAGAATGCTACGACTTTGAAACAGAATTCTTCTATTTTGTGTCAAGAGCCTTACTCTAAAATAATTGGGAAATATTACCCAGCCGTGGTTTACTATTCCACAGTCAGGTATGTCACCCGAACCTGCCTTTTTATAGATTAGATCGCGTTACTACGTCAAAGAAAGAAAAACAATTTGGGAATCAGGTCGGCCAGGCCTTCTGTAGAGTACCTACCCACTAATAAGGGTTATTCTCAGAAATTGTTGTTATTGAAATAAGGAAATCAAGGGGAATTCAAAAATAAGCACAAAAACCTTTTCATACTGCTCATAGTATAATAGTAGTAATGATGCAACCTGATCATGCAAATTGAGGAAAGGGGAGATTACGTTTTTCGCTGATGCACATATTTATTTCACTTTATAAATGCATGCATACTAATATTAGTTTGCTGATAATATATATGGAAATGGAACACGATGCATGAACAAAGTCGGTTGCATAATGAGAATATTATCGAGAATTATTGTATTATTAGACTTGGGGTAGCATTTAGTGTACCTACTTAAGTATATTTAGCTGTGAGATATTTAGAGAATGAAAAGTAATTTTGACAAATTTGTTGATTTCAGAACAACTAACAACTACTACATCACCACCAAGATCCATCAACTACAACACTGAAGCATTAAATGTTATCATTATTAATTATTATTATTCTACAATAATTATTATTATAATTACTAGTACTACGATAGCTAAAACTAACCTCTACAACAACTACTACTACTACAACATAAAAATACATACATACTACATACATAAAAACAGTACACAAACTACGAGTAAAAAGTAAATGGGAACTTTCGCAACTCACTGTGATATTTGTGAAAAGTCATAAGAGAAAGAGGACTCTTAACAATTCTTATATACCTACCTACCTATAATACAATACAAGTTACGTACGATACTACCGATACTACCGAATAATAATCTAAGAAAGCATAAATAATAACAATAATACTAAAATAGTACTGTCCTCCCAACCTACTCACCTACTATTTACTCTACTGTAATTAGTGCTAGGTAATTAATAATCATACTTCTGCGAAGAAACAAAACGCGAATACATACTACACTAATGCATCTGCGAATACAATAATTATAAAAGGAAGGAACACATTGAAGAAGAAACTGTCTGAATTTTGGATTGGCTGGACTCTGGCGGGAGTAGCGGTCGACTACTGTTACCTTACTGGGGGTGGTAGGCGGGGCGTGGCGCGGCCTGTTGTTGATTCTGGATTTACATGTGACGTGTACTCTCAAATTGAGACGCATTCTACGACGATTATGTTTGTTTAGGCACTTTAATTCAGCTTGATCTGATTCACCACATCACAACTATTAGTTAGCATTATCAGTTTTCAGAGTGACAAAAGGAAAGAAGACAAAGCACTGAAAACGAAAATAAATGTTGCATCTGTAGTGTTGCTCGAGTCAGAGAGCGCAAAACGTTCAAATCACTTACTCTACGCTATCCGCGACGAAACTACGCGAAATCGCCAAGAAACTGCGACGAAACTACGCGAAATCGCCAAGAAACTGCGACGAAACTACGCGAAATCGCCAAGAAACTGCGACGAACCCGTGAATAAACTCGGACGAAATCGGGAATAAAGAAACGGCGAGGACTCATACGTACAATAATCAAGTCTTTATCTCAGAAATACTGCACCATCTGCCAATCTGCATTTTTACATCACCCACCACTTCAGGACATCACCTATACTAACACGACTGAGTAACATAGTCTGCTGCGACGGCATCGGGACAGAGGAGGATTATACCATTTGCAGGAGCATAGGAGCAGGAACACCCTGTGCAACGGTTTCAAAATTGAGTCCAACATAGAAGACCAAAACTTGACTGAATTGTTGAGTCAACTGAGCGTCAATATGTCCAACTGGAACTTCGGGTCGTCTCGGACCCTGAACGGGGGAGGGGACAGCGGGCTGTTAGACCTCAAGGCCTTGCTCAACCAAGCCATCGGGGGCACCCTGTCAAGCGGCCTGTCGTCGGCCGTCGGGAGCGGCGGTCCTTCCGGCGGCAGCAACCATCAGAGAGGGAGCGGCGGCGGAGGGTTGGACACAAACTCTAGTGCCAATAACGGATCCTACTTCGATCCCTTCTCCTCCATGTCCTCCTTCGGGTTCTTCAACCCGAAGGACCCGGGGAGCAACATGCCCCAGCCTTCGTCTAACTCTTCCTCGTCCTCCATGGGATGTATGAACAACCATCTCCAAGGCGGAGGCGGTGGTGGCGGCAACGGCGGCGGCGGTGGTGGTGGTGGTGGCAATGGTGGTGGCAATGGCGGTGGCAATGGCGGAGGAGGTCACTCGATGTCAATGAATGACCACCGGGGCGGAGGTCTCAGTGGAAGCGGGAATAACGGAGGAACTATCGGGGGACACATCGGCCAAGGTGGACACGGACATTCCAAGTCTCCCACCTACCACCACTCAGCCAACCATCATAATTCTCATTCACCCGTATTCGGAGCTCCCAACTCACCGACGTTCTTCGGCAGTGGAAATGGAATGTCAAATCATCACAATAATCACTACTCATCATCATCTTCGAACTACGCTAGCAGCAAATTCCCCATCACCACTTTCTCCATTGACGAAACTTTGCCAGGGGGAGCCCAAGTGAGTTGATTCGTCTACATTCTTCATCTACATGTCTGGTCGTAGAAGAGCCCAGCCACAATTTCTAACTTGTCCTTTTTTGTTTCAGGGTCGAAATAACGATTCTTCAGTCTTTGGCTCTGACGACATATCATCCAACGGAAACAGCCATTTCAACAGCAACTCTCATTATAACAGTAACAATCATCATGGACGCAATGAGCGGGAGCGAGAACGTGACAATTACTCCAACAATCATGGAAATGGCAACAACTCCTCTCACAACAATCGGGAGAGCAGAGATCAAGCTGACAGCTCTTTCAACCAGGGAGTCCGAGAGACGGGCATCATTGAGAAACTCTTGGTGAGTCACACTTAGTTAGTTACATGTCTCTAGCATGGAGAGATATTTAGCATCTATTTGTAATTTGGATGTTTCAGACGTCGCCATGCCGTACTTATTTACTCAGTTATTTATGCATGCAGCTCCTTAAAAGGCTAATAAATACTTAGCTATGCGATGGGATGAGGGAAACGTAGTCATTGGAGTCAGTGGCTCAGTCAAAATAAAATAGTTGAGAGGGCATACAGGGCAGGACGGATTAAGACAGATAATGCAAACAATCAGAATTCCATTAGCCAACATAAGAAGGTAGAAAGTGAGGACGCGGAGGAAAGTGGCATAACACAAACAAAGAATTGTCTGACATCAGTGAAAGCTCTCTCTGCTTTCACCATCATAACTAATACATATTGTGCCGTCTTGTAGTAACCGTCATAGTAATCACATAGCTATCTGCAGAAGGTGGAAGTACAGAGTCCCTGTGCACATCACCCTCTCCCATCTCTCCAAAGACAGGAACATGAGACCGGCAGGTCTGATGAAATAAATCATATATATATAAATGGACCATATAAAAAGTATGTCCAAATGGCTGGCATTCCTCTGCTGACAGATTCTCAGTCATGAAGAGGAATACATATTTCAAGTGGCAGTACCTAATGGAGCTACTTACTTTAATATTTGTATCTTCATCTGCATGTACCTTATCCAGCACAATAGAGAGTGGAGAAGCACTCCGGCTAAGTAATCTTACTCAAACTACCTGTCTTTGTCAAAAATTCATGAGCGTAAGGCTAAGACTCCTTCCTGAGTCCCAGGTTAACGACAACAGCACTTTACGAACAAACGCTCTTCATTTAAATAAATCGCATGCATAAGCACGTACACTGCATAAATTAGGAATGACATTACGTCTTTTAATATTTTTCTGTCGTACTGTCATTACACAACTCTTGCAAACTCCCCTTTAGTGCTCTACTTTTGTGGCGGACTTATTTTCAAGGACCATCGCCAACAGCAATTTGCTAGATAATGTTACAGGAAAATAAATGCACGACAAAAATCTATTATCCAAAATCTTCAGAATGGTCGTTATTTCCCGACATTTCATCACTCAAAGGAGTTAAGAGAGCCACTACAGATTTCTTTGGAATTCCCAATTCCTAGTTGTGTCTCCTCACAAACAAGGGATACGGAGGAAATGTTTTATTCAGTCCGAACATTGAGGTACCTTCATATAATTAGGAGAAAGGGAAATCATGTCATAAATTGAAAGTATAATTAGGTAATCGACGAAAACACTTTCATAACATCTAAGCAGGGAAATTATTGGAGCGCACGTTCGTCATAGTAAGAATAACGACACGTAGGATGCACAAGTCTTTCATTTTCTAATACAAATTGCTTATTAGTGTGTTCAGTTGGAGACTTTCTCCAGCATATTGAGTGAGTAAGCACAGAGGGAAAGCATGCAGTTATAGGCACTTAATTCAGTCAAAGCTGCTTTCTCCTATTACTATTTGATCTTATGTACACTAACTCAATGGTACCAAAGTTTGCGATATTCGTTAAGTTTTGCATAAAAAGTTAGACATTGTTCACCAGTTATCTGCGTGTTACTTCGAATGTCCCTGTCTAGGAGAAATTCTTTCAAATAATAGAATTTCTTAAGTAAAGTGGTAATGGACTTTTAGAGAATACATATCGTCAACTATATAATAGCAGAAGTTGACAGTCGACAGTGAAAACTCTTAAATTGCATTCCAAATTTTCAGATGTAGAAATTGGTAAGACTGGAAGTAAGCCTTAAATGGCCATCTCCGGAGTCGAGCCAATTTCATTAGGTGTACTATTACATTGGTGATGATTTTCCGATCGAATGATGGTGTGCGATACGCACTATGAGTTTAGTATAATGTCGCTTTAGCGTATCAAATATAAGCTATAATGCAAACGGAACGAAAACCTGTATAGCCAATTACTTCCATTTAAGGACACCTTTGGCTCTATCTTTTGCTTTGATGTGAGTTTCTAAGGCTTCAATGCGATTAACTCCTATTAATAGGCTTTCCACAAATGTTTTAAGTAGTTAACATTTTCAATGCAATTTTGTAGTCAAAATAAGCCTAAGGTTCATTGTCAAAGCTTTTCGACGAACAAATTCCAATTCTTGGAACCATAGAACGCGATAGACTCCTATCTAAAACAATTCGATCCATTTAATTGGTAGGATGTAGAGAATCATTAATGCTCTTATGTTGTAAATGGACAAAAAATTATGGAGCGATACATTTACTTGGCTTAATTCTCACCCGTCAATTGAGTTTTGAGTGGCATAATAATAGAACCTAATAAATGTATAAGTTGCTTTATTTTGTTATTAAAGTGTAAATGGTATGAATGGTGAATTATGTATCTGAAAGACGTTTTTTAAATCCATCATTGATTTTAAATCTGAAAATAATAATTTTGTGGTTTTCTTTCAGCACTCTTATGGATTTATTCAGTGCTGCGAGAGACAAGCAAGACTTTTCTTTCATTTCAGCCAGTTTGAGGGCACAATTGAACATCTGAAATTGGGCGACCCCGTTGAATTCGAAATGACATACGACCGTCGTACAGGAAAGCCAATTGCAAGCGCAGTTACAAAAATTGGACCTGAAGTAGTAAGTCGTTCGAGGCTTGAAGGCTCAATTACCTCATCCACCAACAACCTGGGCTAATCTAATTCTTGAAAATTCATTGATCCCTGCTAACACGATCCAATTAACTGATTCAATAATTCTCACTTCTCTGACTGGATTTATTTAATTTCCAATTCTTATACACATTCTGTGTAGTTTGAGCATTGCGTTTTGAGTGTTCTATGTACACTGACGCTGGAAAATGCAATCAAATATTCTGTAAATAGCAACCTGGTCTTTCGGTGTTGGCTTTTTCAGTACCTATTCTTTTTATCGGTCAGGTCGGTTCATCTTCATGCGGTAATGTGTGTTGTGACACTTTATTTTAACAAATATATTTTTCAAACATTTAGTAGTACAGGATTCTACAAATGCATTTTCGACATTGGTGCATGGATAGTATTTGTACAAGATTCAACGCAACTGGTTATGAAAGTCAAAAGGCAAATCCATGGTCAATACAATAAACCTAGTAACTATTGAAACATTATCTGAGCAATAGATTGTTCGATTAATAAAAATTAGTTGACATTTAATAAATGTCATCCTTTCATTTAAAATGACGCCATTTCCTATGCAATTCAAAAAGTAAGGCACTTGCGCAAACGGTGGGTATTTCCGTTTTCATAGTTTTTGTTGAGTTAAAGTTATCAAAAGGGGGGAAATTTTCATCAATTAAGAGGGCCTATTGACTAGCGTAATCAGAATCATTGTCGCTTATGTAAAACCAAACTATCCATTTCACTCAACGTGCGAACACATTTTTGCAAATAGGAAAAGCTGTATAAATACTTTGTACATAATTTTCTCAATCGAAACTGTCTTTTCTTTAAGTGCTGTTTTTGCTAATTTGCATTACTTGGAGATGGAGGGTGTGATTTCGGAAGCAAGAACTCTTGTCTATGTGAATTTTGAATGAAAATTGTCCATTGTGAATATGAGGTTGAGGTGGTTGTGCCAGGGTTTACTACATACTTACTTCTCTATTTACTATACAAAACTTTACATCTGCATTTGGCCTTCGGGTTACGTATTTTTTCTACTTTTATGTATTTTCGGGGGGTTTTTGAGTTGTAAATTTGACTATATTTTATGTATGTGTGTAAATTGGCTATGAACTTAGTTTAAGCTTTGTTGTTTTACTTATGGTTCATAATTAATCACAAACATATTTTCTCGTTTATCTGTATGTGTATTGTTCTTGTATGTACTATGTTTTGCTGCTTTCATTTTGTCATTTTTAATCATGATTGCTTTGTCTCTAAACTTAATGGTCTGGTAATTTAACACCTTGAAATCGCATACAGAGATATCCCAGAGGATAATTTGACTATCCCTTATTTGGGGTCTATAAATAGAAACAGTGAACTTTGACTCAGTCTCCATTGGTCGTAATTGAGATTTTAGTATGACTTTGTAAAAAATCATTTCATTTTATTATAATTTTTATTTGAAGTTAATTTAACCGATTCTGACTCCACAATTTGGTAAAAGGGAGGAAATTTAACGTATGTCAGGATGGGGTCGTCAAATTTTGAGTATTCCGAAACGGTAAGTTAAATGTATAGACCTGAGAGGTGCCATTTTTGCTAATTTAGCATGACTGTCTTTGAGAAAGAAATTTAATTTTCTTACGAGTGAATTTTGAGAGCACTGGCTATCTCTGTATTTGAATTCAAGGTGACGGCCATATTTTTTTAAAGATAACTTGTACACGGGGGCTCCAAGGTAATGATATTTTGTGGAAGTCGATGTTTATTCGAAGGCGAGACTGTTTAGACAGAGGTGCAAGAATTTGTTCTATTATTCGCAGGTCCTCAGCGAAGAGCGAGTGACCGGCACCGTAACAACTGAACTACATCATGAGAGCAACGGAGAACTTCAAGGGAGGATTAGCTATGAGAATCGGGGAGAATGCTTCTTCCTCCCGTACTGCCAGGAGGACATCGAAGGAAATGTCAGTCTTTGCTCAGGAGACACCGTTAGCTTTCAGATTGCAACGAATCAGAGGTAGTGTTAGGTCAATTCTAAAGATATTTATTTCTGTTTTCGATTTGAAATGCTAAATGGGTTTGTGGGGTACCAGGAGTGGAAATTTAACTGCGCGTTACGTGCGATTGGAAAATCCAGCCCAGCCCGTTCGTTACAAGGGCATTGTTAGCTCTATCAAAGACAGTTTCGGTTTCATTGAAAGAGCTGATGTGGCGAAGGAAATCTTTTTCCACTTTTCGGAGACGCGAGTTCATGAAGGGATTGTTGTGGGAGACAACGTCGAGTTTAACATACAAACTCGAAATGTAAGTTCTGAATATGTATGTCACCAACAATTCTTCTCATTTCTTACTGTAGTTAGCTCTGAAAAGGTAGCCTCACTATAGTAATCGTAGGTGTCTGCTTCTGTGCAGGGAAAAGAGGTCGCCTGCAGCATCACCAAACTTCCCATGGGCACTGTGGTCTTTGAAGACATTGGCAATGAAATCCTGAAGGGACAAGTCCTGAAGCCAATAGACAAGACCCAGCCGAGTCCGGTGACAATTGGACCGACTCCACGCTCAGAAACGATGCAGGGCCGACTCCGATATCGGGGTCCTGATCGTCAGGAACTTGAAGTCGTCTATGGCGAGAAAGATCAAAAAGGCTCCTTCACTATGCGTCACGGCGACTGGGTTGAGTTCTCTTTGGCTGTGGACAGGCGGGACAAGCAGCAGCGAGCCACCAACATCACTCTCTTGGAAGAGTCCTTTGTGGTCTCTGGGGAAAGACGTGAGGAGGGCGTCATTTCCAACATAAAGGTGACAGTACTTCTAATAATTATTGATATTTGTGACGACGGTGAGTTGAGTCTTCATATTTCAATGTTTAATTAATTGCAGGACGGTTGTGGCTACATCACTTGTGCTGAAAGAGATTTCAAAATGTACTTCAGGTTTAATGAGTTGCTAGACTTCAATCGTCAGCCAAAGATAGCCGACGATGTGGAGTTCACCATCATACCAGTAAGTCTCCCTCTTATTAGCCAATAAAATATCGGTCATTCATCCCCAGCAGTCATCTCAGTACTAAACAGAGAAATAAAAAATTCTTTATTAGGATCCAACTAGTCCTGTTCGTCAATCTGGAATACGCATCAAATACTTGAAACCTGGGACTGTTCAGTTCGAGATCCCGTTGAGCAAGGGTGTTAAGGGTGTCGTTGTTCGGGAACCATCTACTCCGTGGGTCAGCCAAGAAGCGTTGGCTGGTCTTCTACCGTCTCTTGCAAATTTGGGTCTTCCACCGAATGTAACTGAAAGGCTCATTCAAGGACTTTCTTCTGCAGAAACCCTTCAGCAACTTAGTGGGCCCAATGGCTCTGGGACCGATTCTCCTGGAGAACCTGGAGTCATCCAGTATCAGATTAACGAGTGGCAACAGGAAACCATTATCTTCCATTGGAAGGACTGCAAAAATCTACGGGATATTCGAGTTGGAACTAAGGTATCCATTTTTGGAATCATTTCAGCTCCACGCCATTCATCCTCCACTCCGGAGTCTTCGTCACCGCATGTCACAATATGTAGATAGTAAAGAATAGGCCTTAATAAAAGGCAACGGATTTTTATTTGGCGTCATCGGATAGTTGGAGTTGGCCTTCGGCTCTACGGCTAGTAATGGTGGCTAGGCTAGACTACCTACATCAACAATGCACGTTTCGCTAGCATTTTGCACGTTTCACTAGCATTTTTGCACGAGTGTGTGCCTAGCAGCTAGGCGGTGCAGGCAGACTGCAAAGCAGAGCCCACGGCTGAGCTCGACACTCACTTGCATTGCAGAGTTGAAGTACATAAGCCATACGTAGTAGATCTCCTTCCTTTTCACACTTCATTCAGCAACTGTCAGTGCGAGCCGACAGACCAAGCAATTTATTCTGATCTGATCTGTCTAATCCGAATATTTAGTTTTCATAAGCGGTTTTGATTCCACAAAATCTGTGACTGTCATTTTTGTTGTTTGTCAAGCTTTGAAATTAGCAAATTCAGAATCGTCGTTATTCCTTTTTCTGTAACAATCAAGACGTGGGATAATAAATACCTATACGTGCAATGGGCAACGTACTTGGCAAAAAAGTATCCCAAATCCACCCCGAACCCCAACCCCAACGTCATACCCAGGTCATAGCAATAAACTTTGAATATTTTAATTCGGGCACTTGGTGGTCAGTCACTAGTTAATCAATTACGTCACGTCGCAATCCCCATCATAATAATATTACCAATATATTTTCTACTGTTGTCTGTTGTTTACATTTTTAAGCATGCTTTGAAATAAATGATTATATCCCTTGACATTTGATATTGTCTGTTATGTCCATAATCAAATTGTGACCTGGGACTGATAGATTTTTTAGTAGATTACTATTTTTATGTTTTAACATCAAAAGTTCACAGTCAGTATCGGCAGTTATTAGTTATGCAAATTATATAATATTGGGTAATTGGGTGTACCTCTACATATGTTTAATAATAATATTGTCATTATAGATCATGTTTGACATCAATCAAGTACGACGTAACCGAGAGTTAATCGCTGCCAACATCCAGCACCAACACCCTGAAATTATGGAAAGTCGTGACGACCGTCTTCAACAGCTGATGCAAAGTTCTCGGCTGAGTTCTACCATGGTCCCACCAAGTATGTCGCCAGAAATAATGGAAACTGAACCCCTTCTTCAGAACAAAAGCGGCGTATTGGGTGGTCAGACTTCTGAATCCAATTCCTTTAGTTCAGCAATTGGACTTCCATTGGCTTCTGCTATCCTGCAAAATCCTATGAATTCGGATTCTGAAACGCCGGGTCCCAACGAAAGTTCCAGTGATGGGTTGGACTCTCCAGTCGATGATATTCTGGACGAAGTTGTTAACGGAGAGAAAAGCTCCCCTGATGACTCTGAAAAGGTCAATGGCCAGAGTACTAAATACCATTCGTACAGAAGCAGCAGCTCTAGCGACACCAGCGTGAATGAGGCTTCTAACAAAAGTCCCAGGATCGTTATGAAAGGATTTATCTGCACTCTCAAGGAAGGATTTGGATTTATTGAAACCATCACTCAAGATGAAGAGATCTTTTTCCATTCTAGGTGTGTACTATTTGTATTTTAAAAGACTATTCCCATGTGCCTATTTCGTAAATATGCGTGAGTGGTCAGACAGGAGTTTCATTAGGCCAATATATAATTGTATGGTTTTCTTATTTCATTAAAATTCATTTGCAGCTCCCTGGTTGGTGAATTTTCGGCCTTAGAGCTAGGCCAAGAAGTTGAGTATGTAGAGAGTGGCAAGCCCCCAGTGTATGGACGAACTGCTGCGGACATCGTCAAGCCTCTGCCTAAAGGATCCATTGGACGTGCGGCTGTTTTCCCTGAGATTTTACACGGCGTTGTGACTCGTCCTCTTCGAGGTGCTAATCCAGACCAAACGGAGTATACAGGTTTCATTGAAGGGAACGACGGCCACGGTTATCCGTATGGGATTATTTCTATGCTTAACAAAAAGGAAATCCTGCAATCCGGAGAGGTAGTGGAGTTCCAGTTGGATGCGCAAGGGAAGCCGGTGAACATCCGGGCTGATCGGAAAAAGTTGAGAGCTACAGTAGAAGCGGTTAAGGGTACAGATCCTCAGAGTATTAATGTTCACTTTTACAAAAATTTAATTTGGGTCCAAAGTCAAGAATTTTAATCCAAAATTATGAATGTACGAATAGGACAATACGGGTTCCTCTCGTATGAGCTGGACGACGGCAAGAAACTCTTCTTTCATATGTCGGAAGTTAAGGACCATCAGCATCTCAACCCCGGGGATGAAGTCGAATTCGTCATATTGCAAAATCCACGGAACGGAAAATCCTCAGCTTGTTCAGTTGTGAAGTTGGGGTGAGTTTAAATATTCAGAAATGTTTCCGTAAAGACTCTAATGATGATTACATTATTATAATAATGATTATTTGTTTTGAATTACAGAGAAAGCCAGCGTCCGGAACGTTTGCTTAACCGCGTTACCAAGTTGTCACTTGACGAGACTGCCAAGCGCGTGGTGTTGGACCGTCAACCATTTGGACCGGATGGAACTAGAGGATTTACTTATCGCCGGGTTCCACGCACTCCAGGTGTGCTGAACAGCTCCAATCCTACCACTTAAGTAAGATGGAAAATTCGACTCTTATTCTAACACTAGATCTTCAAATGCTCACATCATCATTGTAACTACGATAGAATAAAATCTATGGTACGGATGGAATAAAAAGGTTAGTGTAATTTGAATAACTAAGGAGTGGGATTCTGAGGCAACAATTGTAAGTCTTCACAATATGAATCATATTATATGATAAGTTAAGTACCTACCCAGTAATTTGACAGTTGTTTTGGATTCAATTCTAGATGTATATTTCATTTGACAATACCTATGTCCTCAATCATTGCCTTAACGCAGCATTTTAATGACATCAGTAGTAAGAAAAGAGTATCTCATCTCGACAACATTAGATTATATAATAAATAGACGTAAGCTGCGAATTAATTTTAGTTGCGGAATACAAAGCAGTAGAAATCACCTGGAAAAAGTGTGCAAAAAGGATATTACACCTTTTCAACAAACAAACATTTACGTAGGAGACTTACTATTGTATATTATAAATATATAAAATTACTGGATACCTTCATTCATTTCTCTCAATCAATCGTTGCAAGTGTACCGCAGCAAATGTATTCTGCTTCTTATTCCTCTTGTTACAATTAATTACTTAGTAGGTGACATAATAATCCTTTATATAAGTTGTTCAAAAAGGGTTGGAGGTGCTACCAACCAATCGTGTACATTTCTGCCGTGACTGTATTGACACATTCGTTAATGCAATAAGTACTGCTATGTGTGTTGTACTTACTGACTTACTCGTTTGGGTAGTAAGGGGTGAGCTACTACATGAACATAGGCGCAATAATATACAATACATCAATATTTTAATCGTAAATTCAGATTGACATGATGATATAGTGGTTGGTCACACACAGTTTTATTTCGGCTATGATTTTACTGGAGTGCCTCACATGTGTCTAGTCTTAACTACTAGCTCATGTTATTAACACTCTGCACTTACGTACGACAAAGTACGGTTGACTTTCCTAGGGAATTCCCAATGTTCACCTTACAATAGGACAAGTAGTGTGGAGTGTGAAGCAATTTGCTTAATGACCAGTACTATGCATTGATCGGAAGATGACAACTGAAATTTGTTGCCTTTAACCTATTCCATTGCATTTCGTTATTCTAATAACTATTATATGATATAGCTGCATAATATTCTAACAAGTACATAATATTACAATATTATAATAACTAATACTAATTGTAGGAAGCAATCAAACTATAATATTATTATACTTTAATCTCACTGTTTTAATGAAAGCCTGGTTTACAATTTGTTGTGCCAGAGTATTACTACCTAATTAACTAATCAACACCTACCTGCTATTACTTAACTATTTACCCTTACTATTGTTATGTCAATTAGTTTGTAAGTTTACGAAATGAATTTTGTTGAGTTTTCCACACATGCCAAGTCTTTCACTTTTACTCACTCATGAAGCCTAGACTTAACGTTTTACGTTTCTCCGAATTTATTATAAACATTTAAGTACACAGTTAATAATACAATAAACACAGTATATAGATATAATTATAAGCTAGAAAATAATTACATCATCATCGTCGTAGGGTTAATATAGAATTAATTTTCTTGTACGTGTGTATACGTAACGTAAAAACAACTTGATGTGTAGCACTAAGTAAGATAACACTATAATATAAATAGTTAGGAAAAGTTCATAAATACGATCACGATCGATACGAATGTACCAAACAAAATGGTAGTGAGTCAATCCAGTCAAAAAATCAAATACGGCCGTCAACAAAATAATAAACTAAAAGTAAATTATTTAACCTTTTAAAATTAGTGTAATACAAATGTAGGTGCAGTGCGTACAGAATATTCTGTAAAGTATTTGTGTAACAAACTCCTTAGGATGTCCTAAGTAAATTTTGAGTACCTTTGGGATTGGTTGTTGGCAGTGACCCACCCACTCCCACTTTTTAAAAGAACTTGCAATGAATTATTTACTATTTACAAAGTTCTGTCTAGTAGTATGATATGTCTTATATTCCCATTAAATTTGTCATCATTAAGATTGTTTAGAATTCGCTGTAACGATAAGATGGGTGAAACAGCATCTCTACCAATTGGAGGTGAGGGCCTATCGATTAGGACTGACAATTGACAATGGCTGACAATGAACACTATCAAGTCCAGCAATTTAATATCAAAGGAAATCTGATTGTACAAATTTACTTTTTGTTGTTCATGATAAGTAGTAATTAAGTACCTACATACAATTAAGTTGAGTGGAGATTTACTTAGTTCAGGAGTTATCTCTGCAGATTCACTACTCCTACTATATTACTTCAATAATGCGTATGTATTGTAGACGTACGACTCCTAAAAATATTAGAATTATACCAATTATGTTAAAATTGGCACTGCACTGCACGATTAACGTTCTCTGTCAATTTGCTATTATTGAACAAGTACAAGTAGCTGTAAAGTTACGTATTACTAATTCAGTAGGCAAGATAATACGTCTTATTATTAGTTTGTCTAATGTTTGTAGTCTTGAGGAACAAATATTATATGATATATTACTTGAGTTTTGACTTGTCGTTTTGTATAAAAGAACTGCGTAAAAAGTATAAGTACTATATAGTAACTACTATACACTGCACTATAAAAAGTATAGGAAGCT
>JABASH010002068.1:0-22111 GCA_019776445.1 Tomocerus maximus
TTGAGGTACTCGTGATAGGGAAGTGGATGTCATTGTTAACTTCTCTAAAATGTTTTCTTGACCATATTCCTGTACTGTTACATTTATGTTTGCGAAGTTCATGGCCAGTATGAATGGTACAAACATATTAGTATTATCATAAAAATATATTTAAGAATGCATATCATTTCTTATATCTTGATTTCCTCCTTTAAAACCTCAAAATTTTGTTTGCGTTTGTGGTAGCAGTTCCAAATGTCAAGTTTCTTCTACACTTCTGCACAAAAACTATTTATATTCTAGGCTGAATAGGATTTTCGATTCAGTACTACTTTCAACTTGGTGCTGAAAGCGGTGCACTATCATAATGTCTCACTTAATATCTTTGACCGTTTTGACACTTTTTGTGTCCCCAGCATTTTCCCAATTTTCTCAAACTCAAACATTCCAAAGGGCCTGTGACTTGAGGAACTGCCAATGTAGCCAGGAAAGTAAACCGTATTGCGGTACTAACGAAATTACATACTCGAATATTTGTAACCTGGAATGTGCTCAACGGCAGTGTGACCAAAGTAAGTGCAAACCTAGATTAGAATATTAAGTAAAATTAAAATCAATTTTTAACTAACATTGGCCATGTTTTGTTGATGAATGAAACATATTGAAACTTTTTTCAGATATCAGAGTCAAGTTCGAAGGTGTCTGTGCCAAAAAATATGTTCATGATGATGGCTCAAGACGCTCTCAAGTTTCGGAGTCCAGAAATAATTTCGTTTTCATCCGGCCACCTGTGTACCGACCAGGACCAGAATCTCCTCTATTGCCAGCCACAATTCCTACAAAGGGACCAGGATCTCCTCGATTGCCAGCCACAATTCCTACAAGGAGACCTTCAGGCAATACATTTGAATATGGAACAACTCAGTCACCTTCCCTTCAAACGAAGTATGTCCAATATGGAACTACTAGATTATCCCACGACTACCTACTATAATCACGAAGGCACAAGGAGACCTACAAATTACTTTGAGTACAGTACATCCACCAGACGACCAGTCACTAATTCCTTCGAGTACAGGTCTTCAACTCGAAAACCTACAAACTACTTTGAGTACAGTACCTCCACCAAACGACCCGACTCTAATTCCTTCGAGTACAGCACAACACCGCGACCCTATTATGGAGGAGGAAATATAATTGGTAGCGCATATGGAAGCAATGGTCAAGGAAATGACCAAAGAAATAGCGAGTACAATCAAAATCAAATTGGAAGGCAATATGGGGACTTTTATGACTATAAATAAAATTACACATCCTTCTTTAGTTGTTCCGAATACTAACGTTTTAAGTATATCAATTGGTTTTAACGATAATGTCAGTATTGCGTGTATGAATAAAGATGTTGAAAAGCGATATAAAATCCAGAATAACTACTATTATTACAACGTCTATACAGGACACAGAATAATATGGTTCCCAGTTACACAAGCTTAAATATTGTTATATAGGTAGTACAATAGCCGAAAAATTAGGAAGACAATTATGAATGTGAAACAAAATAAATTGTCCTAAAGACTGATTGCGACTGTTGCGACGTGATCATTACTTACAAAATGTATGTATTATCATAACTACCATATTCCTGTTCTTTTGCGTTTGCCAGTTCATGGCCAATGTGAATGAAGGCACCTAGTATTTATCATGAATGGTACAAATACATTGATATCATAAAAAAATATTTAAAGCATGCATATCATTTCTTAAATCATGGTTTCCTTCTTTGAA
Source organism: Tomocerus maximus (assembly GCA_019776445.1). Lineage (NCBI taxonomy): Eukaryota > Metazoa > Arthropoda > Collembola > Entomobryomorpha > Tomoceridae > Tomocerus > Tomocerus maximus. The sequence goes on from JABASH010002068.1 coordinate 1,765, forward strand.
ACCTCAAAATTTTGTTTGCTTTTGTGGTAGCAGTTCCAATGTCAAGTTTCTTCCACATTTCTACACAAAAACTATTTATATTCTAAACGGATTAGGATTTTCTATTCAGTACTACTTTCCACTTGGTGCTGAAAGCGGTGCACTATCATAATGTCTCACTTAATACCTTTGACCGTTTTGACACTTTTTGTGTCCCCAGCATTTTCTCAACTTTCTCAAACTCAAACATTCCAAAGGGCCTGTGATTTGAGAAACTGCCAATGTGGCCAGGAAAATATACCGTATTGTGGTACTAACGAAATCACATACTCGAATATTTGTCAACTGGAATGTGCTCAGCGGCAGTGTGACCAAAGTAAGAGCGAACCTAGATTAGACTATTAAGTAAAAATTAAAATCAATATTTAACTAACATTGGCCATGTTTTGTTGATGAACCATACTGGGACATTTTTTAGATATCAGAGTCAAGTTTGAAGGTGTTTGTGCCGAAAAGTATGTTCATGATGATGGCTCCAGACGCTCTCAAGTTTCGGAGTCCAGGAATAATTTCGTCGCCATCCGGCCACCTGTGTACCGAGCAGAATCTCCTCGATTGCCAGCTACATATCCTACAAGGGGACCTTCTGGCAATAGATTTGAATATGGAACAAGTCAGTCACCTTCCCGTCCAACGAAGTATGTTCAAAACGGTGTACTATCATAAAATCATAATGTAAATATCTTTGACCGTTTTGACTTTTTTGTATCCCCAGCATTTCTCAATTTTCTCAAACTCAAATATTCCAAAGGACCTGTGACTTGAGAAACTGCCAATGTAGCCAGGAAAATATACCATATTGCGGTACTAACGAAATTACATACTCGAATATTTGTCAACTGAAATGTGCTCAGAGAGAGTGTGATCAAAGTAAGTGCGAATCTAGATTAGAGTGGATTAGAGTTTTAAGTAAAATAAAAATCGATTATTAACTAAAATTGAGTTTTGTTGATGAACCAAATTGGAACATTTTTAGATATCAGAGTCAAGTTTGAAGGTGTTTGTGCCGAAAAATATGTCCATGATGGCTCAGGACGCTCTCAAGTTTTGGAGTCCAGGAATAATTTCGTTTCCAACCGGCCACCACTGTACCGACCAGAATCTCCTCGATTGCCAGCCACAATTCCTACAAGGAGACCTTCAGGAAGTACTTTTGAATATGGAACAACTCAGTCACCTTCCCTTTCAACGAAGTATGTTCAATATGGAACTAGTCAATTTCCCACGACTACCTACTATAACCACGAAGTCACAACGAGACCTACAAATTATTTCGAGTACAGAAGCCCCCAAAAATCTAGTACAAATTACTTTGAGTACAGGCCCTCTACCAAACGACCTGTCACTAATTCCTTCGAGTACAGCACAACACCGCGTCCTTATTATGGAGGGGGAAATATAATTGGTAGTGAATATGGAAGCAATGGGGAAAGAAATGAGCAAAAAAATAACGATCGAAATCAAATCGGGGGGCAATATGGGGACTTTTATGACTATAAATAAAATTACACAACCGTCTTTAGTTGTTCCGTATACAAACATTTTAAGTATATCAATTGGTTTTAACGATAATGTCAGTACTGCTTGTATGAATAAAGATGTTGATAAGCGATATAAAACCCAGAATAACGTTTATTACAACGAATAATTTCTATACAGGACACAGAATAATATCGTTCCTAATTAGATAAGCTTAAAAATATTGTTGCACAATAGCCGAAAAATTAGGACGAATATGAAAAACACAATAAATTATCCTAAATAATATGTCATACACTGATTGCGACGTGTATATGCATGTATCGTCATAACTTGTACGACTACATAACTGAAGACAGTGGGAATAGTAGGATATTGTGTCATAAACGAATAGCTGCATATAAAACAACTATTGCTTTGTTGTAAGCACAAATAGCAGGATTTGCGACAATTAATAGTTGTAGGATGTTCGTACGATGTGATTTTAAGCATTTTATCGAATTACCTACACAGAAAGTGTTTATCTGTAGTTACATTCACTACATTAGGTATATAAGGACTAATCTATCATACAAACACGTCTAGGTTTGCAAAATCGAAATTTAAGAAATACACATAATGCCATAATGCTTGTTGTGTCAGTTAAATATGTCATAGGAAAACCACTTTCACCTACTTTAGTAGACTTATACGAGAATCTTACTAGGAAAACCACAACCTGTTAGCACCTGAAGTCGAAGTGGAAGTAGGATGTTTAAGGACAAATTCTACTTAAATATTGAGCACGCTTCTCAAATAATGTGGATCATACTGACTGATGTCTTGAGAGTATTAACAGGAAACCTTTAAAAGGAAACTCCTGAGCATAAATAAATTATTAGATGGCTGAATAATAGATTGGAGATTAGCATGGCTTAAAATTTCTGAACTTTTGTACAAATAAAATGCAAACATATCGGTTTCGGGGTCAAGAGTTCTAAATTCCTGTTCAAGGTGAAAATGTTATAGGTAAAAGTGTAATAGTAATTTCTTTTAAAAGGTAGATTCGAATTATTTCCTTGTGGTACATGTACATTCCCCATGGCCTGGAAAAAGACATTTATATAAAAAGGCACAAAATCAGCTATTTTACTCAGTTTGAATTTTTTGCCAAGTTCCTAATATTTATTTTGATCAATCTCTGTAGGGCTTACTCTGAAGAAATGTTGGGACTAAAATTTTTGATTTTTGCTACTTTATTCCTCCCTATATTGGCTCAATATCAAAGATGTCAAGCACGATGCAATTGTCCATACAAAAGAATTCCATTTTGCGGTAACAATAACATTCTCGCGATCCACAATCATCTAAATGAAGACTAATCCTAATTTCGGTTATGTAATGTACATTATAAATGACCAATGAAATCTTGTGTATATTGTAATTGCAGGGACTGACGAGGTCACTTACAGAAACATTTGCGAACTACAGTGTACACAACAAAGTTGCAACAGAGGTATGTATGCAATATTATATGTATTAACCGAGTATTATCGTTGTACCTTGTACTTGTACCTGAAACAATAGACATAGAAAGGTATCTGAAACATACTAGTAACAGTTCAAATTTTTATGGAATTTTTATTGCAGCACTTCGCGTTAAATTTGAAGGGGAGTGTGCCAAAAAGTACATTCATGACGATGGAAATCGGTATAAACGTTCACATCTAACCGAATCTGGTGACTTTTTCGATTATGACAATTGATAAGTATAGCAATTATTTGTGATGATGTGCCATTCCGTATCTGAGAATTTTGTTGTACTTTCCAAAGATATTTTAATCCTACTTATCCAGTAAAATGTACCTACTAATTTTAAGTTTCCATACTGAGATGACAATGTTTTCCATCTATTCAATTTGTACAGACCAATAAATTCAAATCTTTGATTAACGAACAGAATTTAACAAGGAGTATAAAAATTATCAACGTCCTTCCGACAGAAAACGTCATAGTTAGTGCCGATCCGATCTGCATCATCTTCTGGAGATCTTTTCCTGTCATAAATATCAATGCATATATCAATTCATCATTCTTTGAAAAAAAAACTCATTAATTTCTCTTTGCTTAATCATCTTACTTTCTTCTGAAGAATCTCTTTGGTTCAGGAGGTCTTAACAATCTTGTTAGAACTGGATTCATGTGATATGCAGCTTCAATACACATCTCCAGGTTGTACATATCAATTACAGCAGTAGGTGTCAAAAGGTTCTGATAAACCTTCCTGTCCAGTTTTGGTTGTACCCTTCGACAAGAAAAATATTCAGGAAAAAAATTTAAAAATATATAATATAATACATTATATATAACTTAAATGATGACATCAGTAATTCGCAAAAAGTTTGTCATCGCAGTATATTTTCATATAGCATTCCTGGATAAAAGTGTGAATCATCTATTTTTCCTCACCACAACTTCCTTATTTCACGAGTAAATAGTTTTTCGCTACTCTGCTCCCAAGCGTGAAACATCCTGTACGATTCAGCAAACTTGTCAAAGCAAACAATTTGGATTAAATCGATAAGATCCCAAGCTGCGTCGACTACGAAATGATGTTTGAATTCGCTATGTTCTTGGCTAATGTTCAGTGGAATTTGATCACAGTCATTTGTCTCCATACTTCCTGATTGACAGTAACCTTCAGCCTGGAAATACGGTTAATTGGCAATACAAAATTAACGCAATGATAACTTCACCTAATTTTTGCTTTCGTAATTCCCTATGGAGCCCCGAGTTTTAAATGATATGAACCTACCTTTTCGAAATCGTGACACCCAGAATCACTGCTTTCATCTGAATACAAGCGAATTGGATGGGCATCCATATTACAACTGTGTAGTATTTTCTCAATCCAGATAGAGTCCTTCAGCTCTAGATCCTCTGTAAATCTGTATTCCCTCCCTTTGTGCAGAATCACAAACAAGTCCACAGCCTGATCGAAAAAGATTGGCGAAACAAATGAATTTGGACACGTTTTCTGTGCAATTTGCTTCACTATATCCAAAATGCGGAAAGTTCTTATGGGTTTTATTTTGTTTAAGATAGGTTTGTCCAATTGTCCTACTTGTCTCAATTTTGACCAGTGATTTAGTTTCCGGTTCAAAAATGAGTTATGCTGATTTTTGATTTCTCCAATGGTTGGTTCTTTACAATCTTTCAATTTATTTTCGTAAGGATCTACCGTTGGGGGTTTATTAGTTCTTCGTTGTTCTCCAGAGACTTCTTCCTCGCTATCAATTCTTGGCAAAGAGTGGTTACCGCGTGTGGTATTTGTTGATGGATCAGGGATAATTTCTGTACTGTCTTTCCCCTCGCCGCCTTCAATACTACTCTCTCCGCTGCTTGGGGGATTTGGGTCAGAGGTGTCGTTACCCTTACCTTCGTTTGAATCACACGACAATGAACACTCAGCTGGAATACAAACAATTCATATTCGTAACATTTTGTGAATGAAATTATTCATATAAAGGTAACCTTAATTGATGGATATGATCCTGAAAAGATAATTTTTTCATGATTGTTAATCGAATTTATTGTACGGTTGTAGTTGAACTTACATTTGGCCTTTGTAATCATGTCGAAACACCAATCTGGGATCAATTTTAATGAATACATATCGCTAGGAAGGTTTTCGCTACAGAGTGTACTCCGAACTTCTACTTTCATTGGGTTGTAATGAGCAAGCCAATCTGAAGTTCCACTAAATTTGCTTCGCTCAAGAAGACAAATCTTAGAACGAGGTCCTTTCATGCTCTTTCCTACACAAATGAATGGACTTCTTGAGGCGTCATTTTTATATCCCTGAAGGTGAGTTTCAGAGTTGGTGTAGTATATTTTTGATGCAGATGTCATGCTGTCCTCATTAACTCTAATAACTTTCAGGGGCTCGTAGTCTGTATCGTTTTCAGAGAAAGCTGCTAAGGTTTCACTTGTGTAATCTTCAATAGAATTTGCACTTCCGAGTGCGAACTGAAGCCCTATAACTTGGGAAATTGTTTCTTTCTCCCATGGAGGCACAAGATCGTCTACTTGAGGACCAGTGTTGTCATCAGATGAAAATAAAGTAGAACATCCATCAAATGAATATCCTTCATGCAGCAGACAAGTATCCATCCAAAATCGATATCTATTTACAGGGAACAAACATTTTAACTTTAGATTGAGCCCAAAATTTTCAATGGACCCCAAAAGGCTTGTGTTGGTACCATTCGAATAAAGGTATACAGTGATCCCATGAATTTATCGAATTAAAAGGTAATAATTATGTTATCTTGATATGACTTGATTTGACTGGACACAATTTACATGCTTGTATTTTTTCAATTAAACTCCGTCATTTAAAAAATGATGCTGAAAATGTCTATAATTCTGATAATTATATGCAGGTACTCTATGAACATAAATCCCCAACCCTAAGATGATATCTCTACACCTCTCTATGTCCTGCTTTTAATATTGTGAAATATTAATTATGAAAACATTATCTTGAAAATGTGCGAGATTGTTTCTGTAAACAGTGAAAGTGTGATTTTAAAGAACTTACATTCCGGTAATGCAGACACAATCGGGTCTATTGTCACCGAAGTTGATACCTCCACTGCATTGGTCACTTGTCAATTTAATAAGTCTGTTATCATCACAGTATCTGATAGATGAGATGATTGGAGTGGGAGCGACATATTTTATCAATATCATGTTGACTAACAGAATCGCAAAGTGGAAGAAGTCTCTAGTTGGTACCATATTTATTGCCATTTGGGTAACTATCTCAGTTATACTGGCCACAGTGCTCACACATAGAGTTTGTGTTTTAAATGCGTTTGATATGCACAAGTCAACGTGCTTTTCAATACAGTTATATATAGTTTGGGTGTGGTTTGGATTGAATAGGTACCTTATTGACCATTTACAATCCCCGATTACACTTTAAAAGACCATGGATTTCAATTGAATTCAGACATAACCGAATAACACCTATCCAAATCTTGTCATAGTGTATTTATGTGTAGGTATGTGTGCTATAGAAATATTATCAGTAAGTATTAGCACTAATGATAATGTACATATTTCTAGCACTAGAATTAAATTACTATACAATAAGATCAAAAGATCATAGCCATTGATACCTAATTATGTACATATTCAGGAAGTAGTAATTGATAATGTCATTGCCACTTTGAAAACGTTCACTGAATGTAGCGTTGCATACATGCATCGTAATTAATTAATTAAAATACTACTTTAGCCATACTAAGCGCTTACTAAATACTTTCTACATTACACATGTGTTAACTAGCTTTACAACATAGCTATTATCTAAAAAGTCAATGAACATAAAAGTTTTCATAGAAAAGGATTTAACGATTTGCATTTGTCGAAAAGAAATTATACCTACATGTTCATTAAACTATTAAATGACCTAAGTTGATTTATTACAATCTTGTACTCTTCTACTCAATAATCAGCAAAACAAGACCACCTGCTTTGCATTTCATTTATTTATGATGGCTACACATTGGGAATTTACCTATACCTTTCTACAGAAAACAGTAACTATAAACGAAGAATTGTCGGTGATAGATGCCTTAATCATACGATAATGTTAATATTCATTAATTTAACATCGCAATTTCAAACGACTGGGATGAGTGCATGAAAGGAATAAATACTCAAGTACATATTATAGAGATTTTCAAAAATAAGAATGCCTATATGCATACTGTTCATTTACAATAATCTTTCAACTATAACTATAAGCAGGGAAATGGAAATAAGGGTATTAGTATATTACATTTCTGGGACCACAGCTAATTGAACACAACAATACAGTGTAATGGAGTTGGGTTGGAGCCAGCATGGATATGCGCGTAAGGTATGGCAAGACTTTTAGTGTCAATAACTTGTGCATTAAAATTCTTGGAAAATTTTAATGCCAAAAAACAATAGGTAGCTATTTTTTCAAATAACAGAGCTGTTACAATCTATTCATTTATTCATTTGCTATTTGCTCCATTTGTTCGAATGTTAACATACTTTCTTATCATGCGTAATAATTTCATCAAAAAGCTAGAACGAATTGTAAAAGACTAGTACAATTCCTCAACAATGGAAGATAACACGAGTCCGACCGCAGAAAAGAGTTCAAAAAAGTCTCAAAACTCAAACCCGGGTTTCAGTGAGTCAATAAAACCCATTCCGATAAAGAAAAAACAGTTAAAAAAGAAGCAGAAAACTGGAGACTCAAGCTTTAAGGTACCTGGAAAACCGAGCGATGAATCAGCAAACGTGGACTATAATAACAATGGTATTTTAAATTCGGTGGAGACTGACGAAGAAATGAAAAGAAATGGTGGCAGAAGGTGGAATTTAGCATCATTTCTATACCCTGATAACAATCTTCCGAAAAGTTGGTTAGATATCATGGAAGCAAATAAAAAGATGAGCCCATTTGACGATCTTCATGGAAAGAGATCAGAAAATATCCCGAGTCGGGGTAAAGGAGCTGAAAGTACGAGTACAGATATCAAAATTGATAATTCTAAGAAAAGCGAAACAATATCAATTCCAAACAGTTCCAATTCTCCAGACTTGATAGTTGGCTGCCGTGAATTACCAGCAAGGAAACAATCAATCGAAAATGTAGAAGTCAAAGACCCAGAATTGGCTACCATGCCTGAATTAACTTTATCTGTACCAGGAAAAGTATTCCAAATGGAAAATGGAACTAAACAGGACCAGGATTTAGAATTGCATACAGATGCCCCAACAATTCAACCATATGATTCTGAAATGATACCAAAATCAGACGAACTCCCCAAACTCATCAAAGAAATCAAATCGAACAAAGATGAAGTACAGGAAATGAGCCCGGAGGTTTCTATTCAAATTCATATCATTGAAACACGTTGTACAAGGAAATTGGGGGTGTCCTCTCCAACGGCAGCTTCAGCAAAGTCTTTGAAAAGAAAATATGGACCTTTTATACATCAGCAACATCATGTCCTAAATTACAGAATTAAAAACCAAATTTCGGCGATGCAACGTGAAACAAAGAAAAAGTTTCCAGATATCGAATTTCTCAGACGAAATATGTGTCTTGAAGAGACCTTCAAGTACAGGTTGTCCAAATTCATGAAGGATAACGAACACAGCATTGAGGATCTTCTGAAAGAATTTCCTGCTTTAAAAATAGTTTCCATTGTAAGTCCTTTCCTACTTTAATATTTCTAGAATGCTATTTCTTAAGTTATTTGTGATATTCGCAATATAATCTCAAACTATAGATCATGGATGAATTCGAAAGAGTTGTAGAAGTCACTAATCCCATGGTGAGATGCAACCCCATCACCTTTTTGGAGAATGCCTTGAAAAAGAGATATCAAAGAATCCTCTCGAAATTTCGGTCATTGACAGCTAAAGATAGACTTCCAATAATTTCAACCGCTTTGGAAATACTTGATAAAGATCCTAAAAATGAAAGTAAATATTGAAATGAGCTTAATCTGATTAGAAATTCCTGCTTATCACAATTAGAGGTTCTGGAGTTGGCTAATTGATATCGATTTGTAATTGTTGATTTTTAGATCTGAAGAAAATAGTCAGTAGCCTCTGCATGATTGTAAATTTTTCTACTGATAAATGCATCTCCTCAGTTATCACATTCAAAAAAGAGGTGATTTTGCCCTTCATCCCTTGCCTATTGATATTGGACTGCACGTAATATTAATAGTAAATTCTTTGGAATATTATTTACAGAAAGAAGCCTTCAACTACCAGAATATAGGGCTACCCAAAATGATAATGAAAGAACAGGCCATTTTACAGGAGCAAACAGAAATTCGTGTATTTTTAGAGGGTCAAGAAATTTTTAAAGTTGCTAACATTTACGAAGGGTTGTTGGCTATTTTTGCAATCTCTCATGTTTTCAATTTGGATTACGAGGCTAAAATTGAGCCTTTGATGAGATACTTTGAGTACTTGGTCGATATTCCTCAAGTTCTATATCAGGAAGAAGATCCTTTGCCAAGCGATGATGAAGTCTGATCTGAAAATAATACTGCAGACAAACATTAAAAATTATGCAAGACTATTGGTGGTCATTCTACCTAAATTTCTATACTAGTTTACATTTTCCGTGTATCTGTGTAACATGTACTCAACATATAAATGACTATAATTTCCTATTATCAGGTAAGCTAATCTAGTTTTCGTACAGTTGTCATAATTTTTATTGCAGGAAACGGTACATGTACTAACATAAGTTCCTGTAATAAAGACACTGGCAAGTGGCAATCTCTAAAACGCTTTAAGTATTAGAAACCAGTTCACTTTTGATTTGTCTTGTAAAGTGTTAGTTTGTACCTGCTTATTAAAGAACGTGTCTTGTGGTCTTAATAAATATTTGACTATGTAATGGATAACTGCAATCTGCAATGTGCATGGTAGAAATTATTTAACTATTGTATAATTGGTAGCAGCGTTCTTAATTGCATTAGGTACCCCATATTCTTGTATACTTTGAAGCTATGAATCCGACCGTTGAAGATCATTAGACGTTTTTCTAATATTTAATGTAACCAAATGCACATGAGCAAAACTATGATTGCACTTTGCACTATTTGCTTACAGTTTGGATATGGTTAGAAATATTTGCTTAGCATGGTACGAGTAGACTAGAATTATGGATTTATAGAAAAAAATATACAAAGCAAATGATATTATAAGTACCTATGCCTACACCATGTAGACACACAATTCAACAAGTTGTACACAGGAATATGAAACAGAATTCTTAATAGAAATGCAATCTGTATTGTATCTGTGTGCAGATTTCTTGCTTCGTTAAACATCTTGGTTTTAATTTCAAAGTGTTGGCTATCATGGGTCAGAAGTAAGGTAGGTGAGTGGAAAAAACAAGTAATTTACACATTACAGCTGGTAAGTTCAATTTATTGATGTGTATATCAATATAACACTGATGATAATACAAATATGTAGTTGTATTAATGCTTGGGGGTGTAGGTGTACCTTATGCTTATGATATTCAGCATCTCAAATAAGTTCACACTTGGTTTGCTCTCAGCATTTTATCCCAGTTCCTCAAGAAAGTTGAATGAGCTGACGAAGGCATATTAATATAACTTATTTTTGTGCACTAAACTATTAGAGATAGTCTGTAAACGTCAATCAATGCTTTATGGTGTCTAATGTTTTTCTTTCTGGAAGTTGTAATCTTAATAGTGGCCATTACGGACGGAAAAATAATTTTATTGCATGCATTTGCATTAATGTGCTTGTTCTTGTTCTGCATGCTAGTATTTACCTATGCAAGTAATTTTAGTTGAATGCATTGCACAACTATTTCTACTCTAGGGAACGGTCTTGTTTCCGTCATATGCTCCGTCAATAGCTATAATTACTGAAGCGTAGAGACGACTTAAAATTTGCTGTTCACTTTCGTTCACAATCAAACATTTCAGTTCTAATTAAGTTGGCAATGTATCTTGATTCAAGTCGCTGCTCTTTCTGACTACCTTCACGAAAATCTTAGCATTTAATTTATACTTCTGTTCGTCTTGTGCCACTACACATTGTTTTATTAATTGCATTCATCAGTTTAATTTTGGTGCACAAACTTTTTTGATTTCATTTAACAATGAAATTGAAGGTTTGCAAACATCTATAGTGGACCAGAGTCTTTGACAGAGTTAATCTGCGAAAAATTTACTTAATGTATTGCAAAACCATATTAGAATTGAACAAAAATACTTGATAGCATAAGTCGGTTTAAATCATCTCTAAACATGGATACTATAATACAATTAGCTGCAGGTGTCGGCTTACAAAATTCCATCGGTTGGTTTGTTCCCATTTACCTCGGTGTTGCAAATATCTTGCCTACACTTTTGGTATTGTTTGATTACTACGACAAAAGTGCAGAATATAATAGAAATAGAGCTCCAAAAGATTCACATACTTATGACTTTATAGTTGGTAAGATTCCTTCAGTTTCTGTTGTTTTATTCGAACATGGATAAACTGTTTTCATATTATTGCTCCCGTAAATGTTATTGGAATTCATTTGGGATTTTCATTTAAATGTTATACAATTCTTCATAGTTGGATCTGGATCAGCGGGTTCCGTTGTGGCTAGCCGACTGTCTGAAAATTTTAACGTCCTTCTTTTGGAAAGAGGTAAGCATTAAGGTACTCTGTATACATTTATGACGAAATGAATAGTTACTCCAATAACTGCTATAGTAAGTACATGATAACCACTATGTCTATATCTATTTACTAATTAATATTATTTGGTTTGTTAACTTACATGAACTAAATGCATTTGCATACCCATTTTAGATGTTCATTTAAGTGAGTACACAATAATTAAGTAATGCACAGTAATTACAAGTTGTAAGTTACAACAAAGCATTGAACACTGACTCAATTAAATACTAAAATTCCAGACTATAATATCAGCTAATATTTATAGCATACAGATTATATTACGTATCATATAATGGAATTATAGATTTTGGATGAATAAAATATTATGATGTTCGGGAAAATAAATCATGGAGAATTTTAAAAATTAATAGAACATTTTCTGTTTCTTACTTTTTCAGGAGGAGATCCAAATCCTTTGACTTCGGTACGTGCCACGTGCTGCATCAATGTTCAATACCTATTCTGATTAATTATTGCCTCAAACTTCGTACATTATTTAATGGTAATATTTGATATACATTATCGATGCTAATTTCAGGTACCTGCACTTGAGTCTGATATTCTGGTTCGCCCTCAAACGGATTACAGCTATTTGACAGTTCCTCAAAATAGATCCTGTCTGTCTTTGATTAACCGAGTATGAAATTTTCCTGACACATTCTCATATTCCTATTAAATATTAAAATAACCTTATATGCTTCTTTCTCTTTGCAGCAATCTAGATGGTCTAGAGGAATTGGTATCGGAGGATCAAGCTTACTTAACTCTATGGTTTACTTGCGAGGTCATCCCTACGACTATGATAACTGGGCACGAATAACTGGCGACAATCGTTGGTCGTATGAAAATGTTCTCCCGTATTTCCTCAAGTCAGAAGCTTATTGTTTCTCTTGCGATCCTGGAACAACTGCTTCAACCAACCGTAAAACATTACTAAAACTAAGTCAAAGCATTCATCTTATAGTACAATGTTTTCATTCTGAGACAATTTTTACGTAATTCGTTGTTTTCTTGTGTACAGCTTCATTTCATAACGTGGAAGGGGAGCTTTCCTTGACGAAATCAACATACACTCCAATGGTACCTGAATTTCTACAGGCAATGGACTGGTCACAGATTCCTCTAGCAGATTTGAATGCGCCATTTGCTACTGGTAAACAAAAATAAGTCTTTTGAAATAAAATTTAAAAAATTTTGCCATTCTTAGTTGTACATTTTTTACTATCATAGGTGCGGATTCTGTGGTGTACACTCAAAAAGACGGAAGGCGTTGCTCAACCAGAGATGCCTTCATAGAGCCAATCAGAAACAGGCCGACATTGAAAATCCTTAAATATGCGACAGTTAATAGGGTAAGTAAATCTCATGGGCTAATAAAATAAAAACTTGCTCAATGTTTTAACAAATTTTTCAAAATATCTTTTAGATTCTTTTCTTGAATGGTAGAGATAACCATGCTCATGGTGTACAATATGAAAGATTTGGAGAAAAACACATTGCTTATGTATCCAAAGAAGTTATTCTCAGTGCTGGAGCTATTGACACGCCAAAAATTCTGATGCTATCTGGAATTGGTCCAAGCGAAAGCTTGTTACCTTTGAAGGTGACATTATTAGCTCATTACCTATAATTATGTTAACACTATATTTATCCAAGAATTGTTAATTTGGAAGAAAGGGTTTATGCAATTACATTAACCGCATTAGCCCAATATTGTCAGAATGTCAAAGTAAAGTCTCTGATGTGTGTTTACATCGGCCAGACTAAAAGGCCCCATCCGCCCCACCCTATCAGTTTAGGTTAGATTATTAAAAATTAGGTTAGGTTTTTCGGGGTGGGGCGGGTGGTGCGGCTGGGGCCTTTTAGTCTGACCGGTGTTTACATATGTGTACACTACAGGTAAAATTATGAAAAGACCCTGCAGGCCCTGCCCTGTGGACTTTTTGCATGCGTAGTATACTAACCAACATATATACTCACAAACCGCAACAGAGACTTAGTCAATAGTCAACATCTTTGCTAATACCCAAATAAAAGTGCAGAAATTTTGAATTAGCCTTTGTCATTATTATGAGTAAAAATGTATTAGAATATATAATTTTTCAGATTCCAGTTCGTGTTGACACTCCTGTTGGACAGAATCTCCAAGATCATGTTGGGACATTTGCTGGTCCGTTTCTAATTGATAGGCCAGTTTCCTTTTTACCCGACAGAGATTTAGGGCAACGGTCCATTGATGAATTTCTAAGTAATGGCACAGGACCATGGACTACTTCATTTGCTCATGGTGTTGCATTTTGGCCATCATCACGAGCAGTTAAAGCTGGCGAGTCTTTATGGCCCGATATTCAATTGGGATTTTCACCGGTTGGAGTTTACTCAACTATTGACGAAGATATATCTCGGATGTATAATATACGACCTGAAGTGACAAAGGCATTTTTTGACCCTGTCAAAGGGAGTGATGCTTTCCAGTTCATTCTTACTTTCGCAAGACCTAGGTCCAGAGGTTCTTTGACACTCAGGTCAACTGACTACATAGATGACCCAATAATTGACCCTCGATATTACACCGACGAAGAGAGTGTGGATATTAAATGTTATTGTTGAAGGTAAATTCATGATGCATCTGTATTAGAATTAGACTTACCAGCTCTCTTAAGTTTTCATTTGATTTGTAGCCCTGAAAACATCAGTCAAAATTGGAGAGAATGCTCCAAGTTTCAAGAAACTGGCATCAAGACTCTCTCCAGTTGCATATCCCACCTGTACCGGTATTCCATTCAAAAGCGATGCTTATTGGGAGTAAGTAGAAAACTTGTACAAACTATTATGTACTTTCAAAAAGGATTTCTCTACTGACTTATCAAATGAAATATTTTACAGATGTGTAGCCAGAGAGTACACGGTAACTCTTTACCATTTCGCCGGAACAGTTGCAATGGGACCGAGAAATTCACCGTATTCCGTCGTTGATTCTGAGCTACGAGTCATTGGCACTCAGGGATTGAGAGTGATTGATTCGTCTATATTTCCTTCGATTACTACTGCTAATACGAATGCCCCTACAATCATGGTTGGCGAAAGAGGATCCCAATTTATCAAAGAAGCATGGGTTAACACAAAGCCACAGTTTATAGCAGCAGTTCACACTCAGGAACAGCCTCCGTTTTCCTCCAAAATAATTCAAAGCAATAAAATCGGTTTCGTGGATGCCTTAGGACCACCAGGGAATAAGGAATACTACCCTCTCTAATATTGTCTGACTGAAAATAACACACATGGTTACGTATACTTAATACTATTTTTATAGCTAGTATAAACTTCTCTAAATCTGTTGATATGAATCTATTTATCCAGTTTATTGCCATATAACTGTCAAATTCAATTTTGTGGTAGAGGTCAGTCTACTTAATAAATGCTCCATTATGCATATTTTTTTTTATCTTACTGATTATTCCTTATGATATTATGTGCTATGCATATCTAGATGTCAATCAATAAACGCTGGTGTGTTTAGTGATACTAATGAGTAATACTTTAATAGGGGTACGACAACTTTATAGTATTGAATTAACCGAGTTGATAATATAATCTTTACAATACCATGACCAAAATACCAAAGGTACATAAATACTTTTCTGGGTATTGCTACTTTCCAGTGTTTTTACAATGAAATCAAGGCTGATCATTCGGACTGACAGTCGATACAACGTTCGGCCCTGTCCAACCGGAGGAGGGAGATAGTCATTCGGTCAGTGCCAAGTGAGCAGGGCTATCCTGTGAGCGACATATCTCATCGAGAGTACCACAGATATTCCTCAAGTTATATATCAGGATCCTTTGTCAAGCGATGATGAAGTCTCATCTGAAAATAATACTGCAGGCAAACATTAAAAATTATGCAAGACCATTGCTGGTCTTTCTACCTAAATTATAACTTGTAAGTTATAACTAATCAATGTTTACATTTTCCGTGTCTGTGTAATGTACATGTACTCAAAAGTGACTATATTATTCCTATTAGCAGGCAGGTAAACTAATCTAGTTTTCGTACAGTTGTCATAATTTTATTGCAGGAAACTGTACATGTACGTAGTTCCATAAGTTCCTGTAATAAAGACACTGACAATCTCTAAATAAATAGCTTTAAGTATTAGAAACGAGTTCAGTTTTGATTTGTCTTGTAAAGTGTTAGGTTGTACCTATTTATTAAAGAACTTGTGTGGTCTTAATAAATATTTGACTAAGTAATGGATAGCTGCAATGTGCGTGGTAGATGTTATTTACCTGTTATTATGCAATTGTTAACAGTGTTCTTAACTGCATTGGGTATCCCACATCTTTGTATACTTTGAGGTTATGAATTTGACCATTGAAGATCATTAACAAGTTTTTTAACATTTAATGCAACCAAATTCACATGAGCAAAACCAATGCTGGTTGATATGACACACTTGCCATTGGTATGGTACCATTAGTGGTTTTGAGTGAAAGAAGCAGGTACATGTATTAACCTGGTACCAATGGCAAGTGTGTCGTCATATCAGTGCACTTATATGTTGCACTATTTATGAAATAACTGCATACAGTTTGGAGTTTGGGTATGGTTAGAAATATTTACTTAATAGGTTATACGGTCGGTACGAGTGCCAAATAGACTTTGCGAATAATTAATGGTATACTATAGTTGGAAGCTCGTCAATACGTTACTTACAATTAGACAAGATATACATTTACAAACCACGTATAAAACTCTTAGTTTCTAAATGGAAGAGGTAGAAAACCAATGCGTGTAGAAATATACATACTCAACTACACAACACTCACAGCAGGTAGGCACACAATTCGACACTGCAGTAGGACCTTAATGCTTGGGGGTAGGCGTGTAGGTGTAAGTAGTATATTATTACTATATTGCATATGATATAATATCAGCATCTCAAATAAGTTCACACACTTACTTTACTCTCAACTTTTTATCCCAGTTTATCAAGTCAATCAATGCTCTAATGATTTTCTTTCTGGAAGTTGTGATCTTAATAGTGGTCATTACGGACGAAAAAATAATTTTATTGTATATATTGGCATGAATGGGTTTGTTCTGCATGCTAGTCTATTTACCTATGAAAGTACTTTTAGTTGAATGCATTGCACAACTATTTCTACTCTAAGGAACGGTCCCGGTTCCGTCATATGCTCCATCAATAGCTATAATTACTGAAGTGTATAGACGACTAAAATTTGCTGTTCACTTTCGTTCAAAATCAGACATTTCAGTTCTACTTAAGTTGGCAATGTAGCTTGATTCAAGTCGCTGCTCTTTTCCTCATCTACTGCTTACCTCCACGAAAAGCATTTTGTTTATATCTCTGTTCGTCTTGTGCCACTCATTACACATTGTTATTAATTGCATTCGTCAGCTTAATTTTGGCGTGCCAACTTCTTTTTGATTTCATTTAACAATGAAAGTGAAGGTTTACAATCATTTAGTGGACTGGAGTCTTTGACAGAGTTAATCTGCGAAAAAGTTACTTTAAACAAAAATACCTGACAGCAAAAGTCGGTTTGACCATCTCTAAACATGGATACTATAATACAATTAGCTGCAGGTGTCGGCTTACAAAATTCAATCGGTTGGTTTGTTCCTATTTACCTCGGTGTTGCAAATATTTTGCCTACACTTTTGGTATTATTTAATTATTACGACAAAAGTGCAGAATATAATAGCAATAGAGCTCTACAAGATTCACATACTTATGACTTTATAGTTGGTAAGATTCCTTCAGTTTCTGTTGTTTTATGCAAACATGGACAAACTGTTTTCATATTGCTCCCGTAAATGTTATTGGAATTCATTCGGGATTTACATGTTATACAATTTTTCGTAGTTGGATCTGGATCAGCGGGCTCCGTTGTGGCTAGCCGACTGTCTGAGAATTTCAACGTCCTTCTTTTGGAAAGAGGTAAGTATTATTCCGATATAAAAATAGTAGCATATTATGCGTATAGTAAAGGATTAGTAGATAACGAATTTCCATGAAATGGTCTTTGAGCGTTTGAACATGAGATTGGTAAATAAACCATGAAGAATTTGTACCCTAATAAAACATTTTCTCATTCTTACTTTTTCAGGAGGAGATCCAAATCCTTTGGGGTCGGTAAGTGGTGCATCAATATTCAATACATTATTCTGATTTTAGCATCATACATTATGTGATAGTAATAATTGATACACATTGGATGCTAACGTCAGGTACCTGGACTGGCGTCTAATATTCTCGTTCTCCCTCAAACGGATTACAGCTATTTGACTGTTCCTCAAAATAGATCCTGTCTGTCTTTGATTAATCGAGTATGAAATTTCCCTGACACAATCTCAAATTCCCATTAAACATTAAAATAACCTTATTTGCTTCTTTCCTTTTGCAGCAATCTCGATGGTCCAGAGGAATTGGTATCGGAGGAACAAGCTTAATTAACTCTATGGTTTACTTGCGAGGTCATCCCTACGACTATGATAACTGGGCACGAATAACTGGCGACAATCGTTGGTCGTATGAAAATGTTCTCCAGTATTTCCTCAAGTCAGAAGCTTATTGCTTCTCTTGCGAACATGGCTCAACTGCTTCAACCAACCGTAAAATATTACTAGAACTAAGTCAAAGCATTCATCTTCTATAGCACAATGTAAGCATCCTGGGATAATTTTTGCGTAATTCATTGTTTTCTTGTGTATAGCTTCATTTCATAGCGTGGAAGGGGAGCTTTCTTTAATGAAATCAACATACACTCCAATGGTACCTGAATTTCTACAAGCAATGGACTGGTCAAATATTCCTAGAGCAGATTTGAATGCGCCATTTGCTACTGGTAAACAGAAATAAGTCTTTAAAATATTTGAAATAAATTGCCAATTTTAGTCTTCTCAGTCTATTTTTGACTACCAGGGGCGGACTCAGTGGTGTACACTCAAAAAGCCGGAAGGCGATTTTCAACCAGAGATGCCTTCATAGAGCCGATCAGAAACAGGCCGACATTGAAAATCCTTAAATATGCGACAGTTATTAAGGTAAGTAAACAATTATGGGTTAAACAAAAGAAAATACGAACTTAACATGCTCAACTTTTCAATACATTGTTGAACAAAATTTTTTTTAGATACTTTTCTTGAATGGTAGAGATAATCATGCTCATGGTGTACAATATGAAAGATTTGGAGAAAAACACGTTGCTTATGTATCCAAAGAAGTTATTCTCAGTGCTGGAGCTATTGACACGCCAAAAATTCTGATGCTATCTGGAATTGGTCCAAGCGCAAGCTTGGAACCTTTGAAGGTGAATTAATTCCTGCTTATCATCGGGGCTACGTTTATCTACCAGGAACTCTATCTACATCTTTGCTAATTCTGAATTAGTCTTTGTCGTAGTCATAATGCGTAAAAATGTATTAGAATGTAAAATTTTTCAGATTCCAGTTCGTGTTGACACTCCTGTTGGACAGAATCTCCAAGATCATGTTGGGACACTTCTTGGTCCGTTTCTAATTGATAGGCCAGTTTCCTTTTTACCCGACAGAGATTTAGGGCAACAGTCCATTGATGAATTTCTAAGTAATGGCACAGGACCATGGGCTACTTCATTTGCTCATGGTGTTGCATTTTGGCCATCATCCCGAGCAGTTAAAGCTGGCGAGTCTTTATGGCCCGATATTGAAATGATATTTTCACCGGTTGGAGTTCGCTCAACTATTGACGAAGATATGTCACGAACGTATAATATACGACCTGAAGTGATGAAGGCATTTTTTGACCCTGTCAAAGGGAGTGATGCTTTCCAGTTCCTTCTTTCTTTCGCAAGACCTAGGTCCAGAGGTTCAATAACACTCAGGTCAACTGACTACATAGATGACCCAATAATTGACCCTCGATATTACACCGACGAAGAGAGTGTGGATATTAATGTTATTGTTGAAGGTAATTAATGTTTCATCTGTACTAGAATTCATCTTACCAGCCCTCTTAAGTTTTCATTTGATTTGTAGCCCTGAAAACATCAGTTAAAATTGGAGAGAATGCTCCAAGTTTCAAAAAAGTGGCATCAAGACTCTCTCCAGTCGCATATCCCACTTGTACCGGTATTCCATTCAAAAGTGATGCTTATTGGGAGTAAGTTGTGCAAACTATTATGCACTTTCAAAAAGGATTTAACTGACTTGTCAAATGAAATATTTTACAGATGTGTAGCCAGAGAGTACACGTTAACTCATTACCATTTCTCCGGGACAGCTGCAATGGGATCGAGGAATTCGCCGTATTCCGTCGTTGATTCTGAGCTACGAGTCATTGGCACTCAGGGATTGAGAGTGGTTGATTCGTCTATATTTCCTTCGATTACTACTGCTAATACGAATGCCCCTACAATCATGGTTGGCGAAAGAGGATCCCAATTTATCAAAGAAGCGTGGGTTAACATAAAACCTCAGTTTATAGCAGCAGTTCACACTCAGGAACAGCCACCGTTTTCCTCCAACATTATTCAAAACAATAAAATCAGTTTTGTG
>JABASH010002069.1:0-22110 GCA_019776445.1 Tomocerus maximus
GGTATATCTGCATAATAATTATTAGGGCACTTCTATAACGTCAGAACAGTGTCTTGTATCTATAAATTCTGTATCCCATAACACTACTTCTTGATAGAACTTAGTCTAAACTGCGTCTATATGTATATCTTCTTTGCTTATACAACTTAGATGCAGGATAAAACTAAATAAATACTGAATACCTGACTGAAATGTGCAAGTGTGTGAAATATGTGCAAACACTGCGTATCGTTATAGGTATACCTATTTTAATTTAAAACATGTGTGATGCGAAACAGACTGATATGATACATCATTTCCTCGTCTCATCTAATAGATCAATATTTGGAAGCCTTTAGTGTGAAAGTAAGATGTGAGAAGCCACAACGAACAATTTGAAATTCCATCACATCACCTTCCATCCAATTATTTCCACAACAGAGTTGAATTCTGTTCCGCCTGCCGCTTTCTTCTTCCTCTCAAATCCGGTAAACATGTCTTCGTTTTGAATCTACGTCTCTTTGAATTTACTAATAATAAATAAATTGGTACCAACACGTACATTTCCCCCGCATTTGGCTGAGCAACATGTTTACCTTTAGTTTTAACTTTTCATTTTGATGCTAAATAGGTTTAACGTCAGCTTAGTATCGGCATACTTAGCGAGTTCTTATATACCTACTAGAAGAGTAAACTAATGTATACTAATCATTACTTAGAATACTGCATTATAAATTATCATTACTATATGTTATTAGAATACAAAAGATTGATGCATTAAATCAGTCCCTAATTGTCACTAGTTGTCACATCAAAAAGTTCAAAATAACAATGTTATGTTTTTTAGTATAGCTGTAAATGAATATTCATTTTGCGGAATAAGTAGTGGCGGGCTAGCTAATGTGGCAAATGAATTTCCTATAAATCTAATATTCTGTTTGCCATGTTATATTGAGAGAATGAATTTTGGAAATGATGTGGAGAGGGTAGCCTATACTTTGATTAGTTGCTTACGAAGGCGATTGGCGAAGGAGATATGGCTCTTAATTACTTTCGACGATCTAATTTACAATAGAAGGAAATATTATTTTCTCATATTAAGTTGGAGTCGTTTCTCAGAAGGAGCAGGAAGGAACTTCTCATTAAACACAAATCCAAAATCAGACCAAATTTAAGCATAGAATGGTTGGTAGTGTTGATGTTGAATTTGGATGTTGAATTGGTGGAGCGGAGCTGAGTTGAACCCTTAATGGGAAATTAATGTGAAGTGATAATAAATGGTGTATGTGGAAAAGGAAAGAAAATAAACGATGAGACTGCATTTCAAATTCCGAGGAAAATGTTAGAATCTCATATCTCTATAACACTATCTATGTATATATCATACTACATGATATTATTTCCAGTCGAGTAATAGGAACTTGCATTATTGGGTCTGAACTGAATTAATTAGATGCTGTATACTAGATGACTAGCCGCTTCAGAGAACTATCATATTCGCACATTAGTATTAATTATTAAGACATGACAGAAATACACCATGCAAAGTTTTTTGGTGTGACATTTCAATGGTATCTACTCATTGCTAAGAATATTATATAAAATACCTACTGACAATGACTATTAGGTACTTCTTTAGCACAGAGCGTGAGTAGAAGTGCCTCGAGCGAGTTTCTACTTTACTTTGCCATTTAGTTTGCCCTGATCTTATGGATAGTTTTATGATTCATCGAAAAAGTAATATTATTTAAGTGTAGCATATGAAAGCAAACGGATATGTTGAAATATGGATATGATTAGATGGTGTGGATAGAGAATTAGAAATGGAACCAAGATGATGACAGGACGAGAGGGAGAGGGCGAAGAAAAACAAAACATGAAAGAGAGTGAGCATTAAAATTTAATCTGTAGCTTTTGGCAAATGGCTATATGCAACTCTACTCTAAGAATAAGGACCTCGTCGATTACCGTGTGTACCTCAACCATTTGTTCGATACTAACCATGTACAGCATTATATTATAACAAAGGTTAACTCAGCAATAACAATTATTGTACTGAACTTCCACAGAAATATTTAATACTTACATCCTTAATCAAAAACTTCGAACATAATATGACACCTTGGTGCATATAACATATCCACGCATATCCTCACTTCTCCACCCCAGCCTCTTGAGAAAATGAGAACAAACTTATCTACTGAATGGATCGTATTGGATTATTATTAAATGCAAAGATGCATTATTACAAAGTCAAGTAGGTACCAGCAAAGATTTTTATTAATAAAAATATTTAGGTTTGAAGTTCAAAAACGGTAATCATAACACAACATTATTTAAGACGCTTAACATCCTGCGATATTCTGTTTGTAACTTGCTTTTAAGGCGACGCACAGGTTCGAGTGTGTTCCGTCATTCAATCAAGGTCTACTAAATGCTGCGTTTGTTTTTTTGTGTAAATGTCAGGCATTATCTTTTATTTAAATTAGTGACGCTCTGAGATCAATAAAAATCTCTAGATGTGACTACTTGATATGTATGGTAGGTAGCCAAAGACTAAATAATGCGAAGTTTCTCCAGTACTACCAAGACAGATAAAGTTTAAGCTTCGTACGGTGTAGATTTTATTGAGTCTGCTCTTCCTGTGATTCGTGCTTCCTAACTGCTCCTTCTGGGATTCGTTCTTGCCTTTTGTCTCGTGGTTTCCGTGCTGCTATAAATGTCACTATGGAAGAGATACAATTATCCAATCTTGGTAAGCTAAGCGAAACTGCCCGCCAAAGATCAAATGTGCATTGGTAGGTAGCTATTCTGCATTTCCGGGTTTTACTTATGCGGACTACCTCATTGTACGACTTCCAGTGTCTTTTGGGTACCTCCCGATTGGCCTTTCCGGTAAAATGATAGGGCGACAGATGGGCTAATGTATTAGGTAAATAAGAGCAATAAATAAAGCTTAAGGCTGGCTCCGCTGGTAGGCGATTACTATTTTTATGCCCATTTCAACAAATAGCCAAAAAATTTGGGTTTCAAGCTTTCATTCTTGATTCATATACCAAGGGCAAGTAAGACTCCGATTTTAAAATTTTGAATAGTAAGTAAACTAAAATTGGTCAAAATCTGGGCCCTGGTGGAGAAGGACTTTACACGTCTCAAGTTCTTTGACACCTCAGTTTTAAAATGGTTTTTTTATTTTATTTAAATACAATTTTAAAAAACAAGTTCTACAGACCCCGTCTCTTTCTTATTAGATTAATTTTGCATAATATGTCTCACCTACGATAAGTAGGAACTTTCGAAATCGTCCTATACAGCACGTGGTATGCCAGAATATTG
The DNA here is from genome assembly GCA_019776445.1 of Tomocerus maximus. Lineage (NCBI taxonomy): Eukaryota > Metazoa > Arthropoda > Collembola > Entomobryomorpha > Tomoceridae > Tomocerus > Tomocerus maximus. Next base: position 3,316 of record JABASH010002069.1, read on the forward strand.
TATTAACAGGCAAGTCAGCCTTAAGTAGCAAATACTTTTGTGTATCACAATATTATCACTTTTTTATATTTTGCATAATATTTGTAATATGTTGTGCTGTTGAATAAGCAGTCTTGAAATTTGAATATAAATAAAATGCATAGCATGAAAGTAGGCATTTGTGCAAAAGTATTATGATGTTATGTAGGAGCGCCGCGCGCCGGGAGTAACAGTTGCATTGTAATATTTTATATGTTTAGTTAGGTAAGTAGTAGGCAGATATAATGTCGGTAAGAATTACTAAGAGAAGAAATCTACTGCAATGTTCTGAGTTGAAACAGGGATATTGTGCATAGAGACATGCCGAGACTTGTGTTGTGTAGAATTGAGAGCGTATGTCATGCGAATGTACATAAGTATTTCTGACAGAGTAGTAACTAACATACGTAGCGAAATATAGATACTAGTTAAGGTTATAAGTTGGTAGCGTAGGTATTTGAAATCGCATATTAATCAAATAGAATTTGGCATGTGCAATATCGGTCTGCATACAAATATGCTGTCACTACCCAACATGATTAATGACAGAAGAATATGATTTTATAGAAATTTCTCTCTTTTTACCCTCAGAGTTTCTATTGAATCATTGTCGTTTGCGGGACATAAATTAAAATTTGCTTTGTGTCCTGTCTATATGCGATAAACCGCCGATATTCCTCCGAGTAAAAAGGGAAAAAACTTTATAAAAAAGACAGTCACAGCATCAGCAGGAGAATGACATCAACTTTTCTATGGAAGATTGATGTGCAGCACATGGCATGTACTAGAAAATCCCGAAATTCGAGTCCACATTGTATTTACGCCTTCAGCGGACCTAATCCACATCTTCGGCTCTTCAGCTATGTCGCTCTACTAGTCTACTTAGCCGAATTATTCCCCAGAATTATATCTCCTATCTATATATCAACATCCATTCTAGTTTACTTACAGACTACTCACTCAAACTTTAATTCTATTAGATATCTACTTCGCTCTGTCATGTCATCACACCATTATACATATCTCTACTGACTCATAAGTATATATAGGCAATGCTCTACTATTAACTCTTGGTAAGACACTTCCACGACCACTTCATCTCCGTTCTCTATCCACTAAACCTATGTAGATGTACATAACCACACCGCTATGCACAACTATCCTCAATTTATTTTACTCTAATCTCTTTTGACTTCTCCCGTATGCTATTTAATTCCATGATTCAACTCCGAGTCTCCGTCAATTTCATTGAATTCCCATTACTCATTTTCAAATCAATTTAGATCACATCATGAAAACACTTTTTCCCCACGTGCTATCTCTACCTGCTAAATACATGCAAATGTATATACCTATAGGTATGTATGACGTGTCACAATACTGTTAGCTGTTAGATTTAATTACAATTTAATACTTCTTTGAAATAAACAAGGAAACTGACCTTGTAACTTTCTTATGTAAACACATTTAATGGGAAACGTATTAATGATGGTGCCTTTTTCATTGCTTGTAGCAAACACATTTACATATTGCTACTGTCGAAAATATCTGGAAAAGTAAAATAATATGGTTCATACGATAAATATACTATGACGCGATACTGTTGTGGTTTCTGCTGCAGTACAAAGTTCAAAGTTATGTTTATGTTTCGCAGATAGATATAATTAAAAAATAAAGATCCTTTTTAACTTTGTAGTTTGATTAATAAAACACTGATACCTTCTCCTAATTCGATTAACGAGTAACTTTTTTAATCGACAAGTTTCTTATCCAAAAGGACAACTAATTAAACCCTGTAAAAAGATTTAACAAATAATCTCAAACTACTTTGATCAACTTTACTTTGTAAAAGGGTGAATTGTTCCTATCATATTTTGGCATATAATAGTATGTAACTCCAATATACTAGAAACATGATTCGTATCTGTAACAGTCTCAAAGTTCCATTTAACTTCTACTAACTACATTAAATATTCACAACATTATTTTCTTACATTTTATAGCCTACAATAGACAGTTTTCGATGCGGGTCTCTGCTTAAAGCAGTCTAAGTTGATAAACAGTAAGTTTGACTGTATGACTTAATTTTAATACAATTTATAATTTATTGAAATAACTTTAACGAATTAATTATATTACTCTAATGATAATTAGTTCATAGATATAATGCATATTGGATAAGTAGTTGGAGTTTAAATTTGTTGGTTCTAGAATCCAAACTTTCTGACCTTTAAGTAAACAGTGAACGTCAAAAGCCCCAATTCATGCAAAAACGTTGTAAGTACTCCCTTTGTAGGTAAATACCAATTAAAACTGACCATGACTACTTTTCTGTGTTCAATTTGATATGGGCCTGAAACATTGACTTTCACTAGGCCCTATTAATGTGCAAATTACCCAATCTTCACCGGTCGCATTAATATCAGGAACAATGTGGTTCAATTCATGCGGTATGCAATTGTTGTTTTTTCCAGTAATGAAAAAATTAGTGTTCTATTAAGTTTTAATGATTGATGCTTACAAATGAGAAAAATCTGGTGTATGAAGGATATATTGAAAACGATGTGTTTAGCATATTTAAGAGGATAATCTAATATTGGATGGGAAGATGATAGCAGTGAAGGGTCTTGTTTTGCAATAGAAGAAGCCACAAAGGAAGTTGGCGTAAATAGTAGGAGTGGGATTGAGAAAGAGGAACTGTTGGCAGTAGCAATATTATCATAAGTAGGTATTCGTATTGAATTGGCTGGGTCTGTTATGTTGTGTTCTGGGTAGTCTTATAAAGAATGATCCATTTCTGGCATTAATCATTCTTTGACAGGGACTCTTTGGGAATCGCATCCATCAACCACGGCTCTGCCTTCCACCCGCGCCTATCTTCATGCTAAAAAAACCTTTCCAGGCTTTGCTCATCTTGATTTGACTCGTTCTCCATTTTGCCTAATTCCATCCCTCTACAAATCGACTGAACAATATGACGCAGCAGTAGCAGCGGTGATATCATTATTCACACAAACTTCATTCACTTGATTCCATTCCGATTCAATTTATCATAAATGCCTCTCCGGCCACAGAGCCTTTCTTCTCTTTTCTTCCAGTCCCATCGGATCACAATATCAAAATACTCACTCACAATGTCAGTCTGTCCGTCAACAGCCCAGAAAACCAAACTATCGTCAACAGTTGATACATAATCAGCTACAGTTACACTAATAACGCTGCTCATACATATACAGACATTAACTACCCGGCTCCTCTCAACTCCTGACTTTTGTCGCAGCGCATCGCCCGGCACCCACTTTCAATTCCACAGAACGGAATCAATGCAAAGCAACGCATCATTCATCCCTCTTAATTGTTTTTCGGAGCTCCTCTTCTACATAATGTAACTGACTGAGACAAGAGATCATCGTCACTCTGCATGTCAACAGTCAACATCCATTTCCAATTTCATTCCACAGCACTGTCATCTCTCTTTTGAGAACCTCCTGCATTATTAGCCTTCTTCATTTGTTTCTCCATTCACTCAGCCAGTTTCACTTCAATCACTCAAACCCACAAAACTCTCCTCCGCTCCCGTTTTACAAACTCATCCTTTCTAATTATCCTTCCCTCATATACAAATCTACTCACAAATTAAAATTTTATTCCATGCCAAGAGCATAATACATTTCATTCTTAATTCAATTATCACTGCGGTGGGTGGCTACCAGTCCAATTATTGATTTTCTCGCCGTTTGTTACATGTACTAGCCCAAATCATTACAAATTGCCACTTGGATGTCGTTTTCTTTCTGATAGATACTTTCATTTCCACGATGCCCTTGAAAGGCGCCACAGTTAACATAGGCAAGTATTAAATTAGTTCCTAAGAATATAAAAATGGTGGACTGAATAGACTTTTAAGGCTGAAGCTATTTATGTGAACGCATCAGTCTCACGGAGGAAAGAGTTAGGAATTTTCATGCTATGAAGAAATGTATGTAAATACATAAAAGTACATCAGTAAGTAATGGCAGCTAGTATCCCCTTTGCATCAAAAATAGTATTATACGGGCCTATAATATTTGACACCACATTTACATGCACAGTAATAAATATGAAATGTACCTGTGAATGGAGAAAGTCATATAGTTGTAGTTAAAGTACGTATCAAATGGGCTTAGGTATTTATGTACATTGTACACCTTTTAAAATATGTACAGACATCTATATTGGCATACTCTGAGTAACACTATCAGTCTGCATTTATTACCTTAAAGCTTTTATGGTGAAGGTATGGCAATAGTAGTTATAATAGATGTACTGAGAATAGAGAAAAAATTATGCGTGTCGGTTCCCTCATAAAACAGAATTTGGAAATATGTTTGAGGATTGGCTCATGGGTGAAATGTGTAGCTATGATCCACATTTTGAGGAGAGTAAGAAGATGGAAATGGAATTGTGAGCGAGAGGATGGTGAAAGGAAGTCATGATATTTTCTGCCGTGTAATAAGGAAGGTACATCTTCTATATAGAAGAGTCTTTTCCTTTTAGTTTCCCTTAAACCTTCTTATTTTTTGAATGACATGCTTAGCCATTGAATCCAATCACATCCAGATAGACTAATGCTTACCCCTTTATTTACCTTGCTTGCTACGCCACAGACTGCACTACCTAGGAAAAATCTGTCCGCGTAAACTACTTTGTATAAAGAAAAACTGCAGAGCTATAACAATAATATGTGATTTCATTGATGCAGACAAAAATGTATATGGGGTATTCAAAATGCAAATAAATGCAAAGATATTGTATACATGGAAGCTAAAGGAATGGTGGCAAGTATTTAAAGTATTTATGTATACTTACTTTGGTTAAGGAATAATACATAGGGACTATTTATTCTGTATGTATTCTGTATGTATTCTGTATGTAGTCCTACAGATAATGCATGAAATAGAAAGTACATACACATAGTGGAGTTATGAAAGTGCACAAATATCTGTACAGTGTACAGATCCGAGTAACATAATAATATTGAATATTTCATACTAGAGTTAGGTGGATTCGGAAAGGTAAGATATACCTGCTATTGACTTTGTGAATACTAAAGGAGTACATGGGATGAAGAAGAGGAAAGTACAACAGGAGAATGTAAGCAGCAGTAGTCAGAGTAAGAAGGTGGATGGTCGTGGGAGAATCTTCTTAGAGTAATACGGAGGAATCTTCCAAGGTATACAAGCATTTCAGTTGGTGGATGTCTATAGATTCGGTTTAGTGTGTTGTGGTGGAAGGGAATTTTCGCATCAATCTCTCTTTCCTAAGGCATAAATACGATATTTTATTCAGAACAAATCTTATATTGGTTTTCCTTTCTGGAAGTAGAATACCTTTTGGTTGGTTGGATGGAATAGAAAGAAGGAGCTTGATACGATAAAGAGTATAGAAATCCAGATCCGGGTATTCTTTGCATGTTAATCTTTTGGCGTGTTGAGTCCTCTAGTTCCTCATGCTCTGTGTGTGTGATGTGTGTCTGTCTGTCGGGACGCTAAGACAAGACAGAGATGAGCAACACTCGGAGGGAAGGAATTGTTGAGTTGACTCAAGGAGAAATGCCCGAATGCCCGAAAAAGAGGGAGACGGACTGTACAAGTTGACTGAGTGAGTGACTGAGCTCGGAAATGATCTGCGAGGAGAAGGCGAGATGCTGAGAACCTCAGATTCATCCATCTGTTCCCCAATACCAATACTTGACATTAATGCATATGACATATGGAATTACCTCTTTTCCATTTCAGTGTTATCGGGAAAGCCCCCGTTTTTTTCGTTTTTTAAAAACTCTAACTTGATAGGCCCATAAAAGCTATCTTCCATGAGTCAGAATCCATCTGTGCTATATTGATAAAATTTGAAAAATGGTTATTTACACTGGAGCTACTGCGTCAATGGCACTCCGAGAAAATCATAATTTCCATTTCCTGTGTAAATATGCACGGGCCCTTTCCGAAATGGGGCTGCATGCATCATTATTTATCGCATAAATTGGGACTGGCTTCACCGCTCCGTTAAAGGGCTTTCAACCACGAAACTACTTTTTATCCAATACACTTCCCTTTGTAACTTCACTCTTCCATTTCAACTACTTGCTATTTATGTACTACTACCTACAGAGATACAGACTTACCGAAATCCACGTTACACTTACCCAACATCACATGCATAATCATTCACTCTTTTCTTACATTAGTACCGAGCTTCTCACTCCACTACTACGATACTTCCTCCATTCACTTATTTCACAGATATTTTACCTTTCCTATAATACTACACCAAACCATTAATCCCACGGAAACCAACTTCATAGACTCACTCCATATGAATGTGATATTTATACACACACTCACAAGGTTTTTGTGCTAAGCTTCTAATGCTACTTTTATTGGTTTAGAATCCAGAACTATTATAGCCGTCCCTTCGCAGACGATAATTTGTACCCGAATTTGTCTTTTACCTTTCATTGCTATATTCCATGTATTACTATTATGTATCGTCCGTACTCATCGTACGTGTAAAACATTCAGTAAGACTTATAGGTAGTCCCTAACTCCATTCAAATAACAAAAGACTCAGACCGACAAACTACTTCTATACAAATGAGTTGGAGAATACCAGTAAATATCCAATTTGCATATACGTAACATTATAGAAGGTGCATAAATAGTAGCTGGAATGGATATAATACTAAGACAGTAATAAGTTCACATGGAATTTCCATCTAGACGGAAATACAATAGTTACCTAGTGGCATTTAGAGCTCTTTCTCTATTTATTGCACTTTACATTTCCGTAGCGCAATGCAACCGACAAACCAAACTAAACCACCACAAACTAATTCATATGAATACGTAGCACTTCATAAATGTTTCAGACTTTCTCCCACCCGTCGAACGAACCTTTATATTTTGCTTTTGTGTGATCCAACCAGACCCATCTACTATTACTATTGTGTTCCGTATTTTCTGCCGCTTAATATATGTACATTTGCATAAGACATGTAACATAACACGGCATGGGGATATGTTACTACATTATTTTATTACCATTATGTAGCGACAACTGAGTACAACTTGACTCTTTTCATGGCTAACACACTTCTGAGCTGCTACTGCATAATGATAATACTCAAGAACCATTTATTTGTTAGTTTCCACGCACATGTGTCTCATCTCCACCATCCCATCCCGTGCTCAATATTGGATTCCCGTTCCTTCTCCTTCTGCCATTTCAAAGGAGAAGGCAATCTAATATATCCCAAATAATGGCACAGTAATAGTTCAAACCACTCTCCTCGACTCACAAAAAAGATTATGGCTGTAGACAAATGACAAGGCACAAGTCAACTTAAGAGAATCGTCTTAACTTCCCTCCGCATATTTTACGTGATAACTATTCCCTATCAGTTTTCTACTCACAAAACTCCATTGGCTTGAACCTCTCCTATAAAAATGCTATTGGGATGCTCAACTTACAGATATACTCAGACAATCCAAAATGAAACACATTCTGCATATCTGATACCCGTGATAACTTAACTTGCTACTTAGACAAAACTTCTCGAGTGCTCCAGTCCATTTGACTAGTAGTAACCCCAAAGGATTAAAAACGGCAAGACGCTACAACATTCAAAGAGTTTACGTAGCTCCCTAATATATGCATACTTAATAATATGTATTTATATTTATAAAACAAGGATGAGACACACATACACGCCACCATCAACCCTTCTTCTTACTCAGTGGTTTGGTTTACCTTATTGCATATTTATATTCTATTTCATATCTTTCTCTACTTATATCCTTGTGTCTGCATTTAGGAATAAACCTCTCGAGCAGCCTAAGTTAAGTAAGACAACCTTTTTGTAGGCATATATTTGTGTAAATAGCTGTTTGCTTCTACTGTCTTAGTACATGTGCTCATAAATATACAACTGCAGGACCTATAGTACCTACTACAATATTATGCATCATATATTTTGAACCCGTATGCATATTGGCGATGCACATACATGTATGTGCTAGTGTAGCAGTAGGTATGTTGGCATATAACTAAAACCTTTTGACACAAGAAGACAGAGTGTGGCATGTCAAGTCAAGTCAAAGTAAAACTGCAGAACGTATTATTTGCATAGCATTGATGGCATTTAAGGGCAAACACATTGAAGAAGGCGAAGAAAATGTAACTGAGGTGCGTGGGGGAAATATTATTAACACAGGGTAGTAAGATATAGCTAGCATTTTGTCCCCAGGAAAGTTGCTTTTTACTGTGTTGTTGACAAGAGTGTAGTGTAAGACTAGTAGTAGTAGTAAGTAGTAGTAAGTAGTAAGTATAGTAGTAGTATGTACTTACCTAGCTACCTACCTCTGCAGAAGATGAGCACATGCTTTGCTCGCACTCACATCTCTGCGCACCTCATCTTCATCTCACTTAAATGTGTCACTTGTAAGTATTCGACAAATTTCATACATAAATTATGCTCTTCTTCCGCTGCATTTTTTGGGAGGCTGGGAAGGAAGAAGTCAAGTCGGCGAAACAACAGCGAATTCAACTTTGCTCAACCCTTCACACTTGCAGCAACCGAGTCCACGACCCATGGGATTACTCTGATAGCAAGATGCCGAAAAGAGCTCTTTTTACACCCCTCGCTGATTGCCAATCCGATTCATCATTCTTTATTTCCAAGTTACTCACCACACCATCCTCTCTACACAAATACGACATAACTATACATATGCACACTAGTTGTTCTACAGATATTATGTACAACTTAGAGAGTCAAACCAACAACCGCAGCTCACTCACACTCATCTTCGCTCACTTTCATTGCATTATTATACATATTTCAGTTCCAACTCAACTGTCCTCACATGCTCTTTTTTACAATCCACTCCACTACTGTCTCATAATACTCTGCTTTCTTCTCCAGAGCTAAATCCCCTCGTTTTTACATCTCACGCCACACATTACCTTCCATATTACCGAAAACCACTCAATATTGTTGCCCTGACTCCACTCTCATCCAAGTAATCTCGAATCTTCACTCAATATGCTTCATACTTACTACTGTTCCCATCTCTGTATTAATATAAACTCATGCGATATGTTATATTACGTAAGATACACTTGAAAAAAACGGGTATATGCTAAATGCTAAATAGATGGGTGCATCAACATTAACTGCCTAGTATTTACTTCAACACTCCCTCTCTGCTCCACGACATTATCTGTCTTGCTTTCTAAACGAATTGCGCTAATACTACATACATTTATAATATGCAGATACGGAAAAGAATTTGAATTGCACTCCCATTCATTCCACTATTTGATGTTTCTATTTTTTATTATATCCTATGCCATATTCTCATTCACTTGGGCTCTGCTTCTGTATGTGTAGACATGAAAACCGAAAGGAGGGAAGTATTATTGTGCTAGAGTGTTACATAATATCAGGATAGACTTTATAACTGGAAGTTTCTCCATGTACTCCTTTCCTTCATTTACATTAATCATTGTATTGCTATCGTTGCCTGAGTTGAACATCATGTTCTCTCGACTTGGTACATCTATAATACTCCAATGGCTGATTTTATTAGCCCTGAAATGTGATACCGCACGGAATACAGAGAGCTTGAAACGACTAACAATTTGTTACATTTCTCATAGAGATTTGTCGAGTTGAAAGATGGCTTGAGTGCTGAGTGTACTCTATATTAATATCCTGAGTGGGAGTGGGAGCATCAGAAAGTATACTTGATTACTTCTACTACAAACTACTTATGCCTCGGAGAATGACTGTACTTTTGTATCTATGTATTTAAAGTTGTTAAAGTTGATTCAAGTCAATTAGAACAAACAGATGCCGAATGAATTCGGTCTGAAAACATTAAATCAAACAGACAATAACAATAACAATACGTGGCTATAAGATGCTCTTATGGATTACGGAAATGTTATTAACTGTCGTGTCTTTGAAGCTACTTACATCACTTTAGCTTGTTTCTCCTTTCAAATAAATGATGTTTCATGTTTACTCTTCGTGCCTGCCTCTCTGACACAAAGGACCACCACATTTTCGTTTACGAAGCCGTATTTCATTCTTGAGTAGCTACAGATACACACTTTGTTCCGTTCCCTGAAAAGATACGGATGTATCTCTGACACCAAACGAATTCCCCATCCATAGAAATTTGATCAGGGCTTCACAATTATAAGAATACTTGATCACCTTTTATGCTCACATCCACAGGCATTTAGTCAATTAATTCGCGGAATTTAATGACACATACCTACATCAGGCTGTAATAACTTAGTAGGTAATGTAAATCGAAGATTTCATACTAAAATATACTAACTTTAACATGAATCGTTGGTCCGTAATTCTTAGTGTAATTAGTGCCTTTATAATACTTTTGACCTTACTATTATATTATTATCTGTCTTCCTTGATTTGTACTGACAAAAATTAAATAAGTCTTCGTTTTCCTTGTCTTGATTATTTGTTCAAAAGATATTGTTTGTAATTTCCATTTAGAATCTATGTACTACTATATTGCCATTGTATAATATCAATAATATCAATATGTATAATATCGTTGCGGTCTGCTGTCTTTATTCTTCCTTCATTATCTTTGCAATGAAGCTTCTCTTCTTCCATCTCATTCCCCGTTGGTTGGAACATAAAATTAGATGACAATTCCTTGCTCTTTCATTAAATCGGAGTGACACAGTTTTGGCAAAACATCGAAGGCATCACTAGGTATACTGTACTGTAACTAATGTTAATAAACACTTGGAAAGTTCAAAATTACTTATTATTTAAAGGAGATCATTCATTTTGGCATTCAAATTTTATTGTTTAAATGTCTCTAAGTCTCGACTTATATTTTCTCTACTTTCTCAGTTCGGACACCGAAAGTTCCCTGAATTAAGTGGTACCTATAAGTGTAATTGCCACGTAGAACTAAATAACAGTTTTAGGAAAATAGGAAACATAATTTATTTATTAGGTCCATGATCATTTGTTACACAATTTCAAGTGCTCAAAAGATAGGAACTTCTTTAGGTAGGTATCTGTCCTGTCCCCTCGGAAATGAAATAGACTAGAAACCACTTGGACGCCATTGCGACGCCTCAATTTGACAACCAAATTTGAAGAGCATAGAAGATAGAACTGTTTTCTAGTCTGTAATTGTCCCAGTAAGAGATAGAAAATGTTTGTATTTTCTATTCTTGTATTTTCTCCGTAGCAAATAATTGGTTTCTTAAATACTCATTCTTGTACTATAGATAATTGTGGTTATGTTAAGTATGATTTGTATTTCACGTTAAAAATTGCTCAATTCAATTCATTCAATATAGTGGGGTTGTAGTACCATACGCATACCTATAGAAAGCCGAAACTGTTAATTTCCAATAATAATAGTATTTCCGAGCGGATGTTAGGTAAATAAAAGTTTCAGATCAAGTTTTGAAAGAAACAGGCAATAAATAGCAATTATTAATTCAATTGACTAACAAATCTAAATATGTGATTGACTATAAGTTGAAATTATTTATTCATGGAAGCCACAAACGACAAATATGATAATAATGTAATGTAGTACTTATATTATATTATTTACATCAAAACAAAGGCTCCTACTACCGTGCTACCACTTTTCATACGCTTTTGTAGGCGCAATGAGCTTAATAGTGCAGCTACGGCCCCCTTCCTGAACCCATTTCAGTTGCTACAATCTTATAGCATCAAGGATTAGAGTAAATCTTGTATAGAGGCATAGAGTGTGTCCAGTTTACCCAAGTAAACGCACAAGTAACCATACAAAACTGTAAAACTATGTGAGTGTTTGAAGCAACATTGTATACAATTGCAATAAATATTATTTGCAATGTATTTTGCCATTTGCAAAATTACCAACTTATAAACGTCATGATAATCCGAATTATCCCTATATGTAAACAGAGAAATCTTAATAAAAGAAGTCTCTCAAATATTTTGGCCGGCAAACTTTAACGTACAAAGGTACAAAGTACAAAGTACAGCTTCATAATATGAGCCAGTCATTATACCCTGGCAACAATAAATGTGGATAAATTCACACAAAACAAAAGGAATCTAGCCTGAAAATAAATGTGAGACAAAACCAACGCAACACACCAACCAATTTCCCCTACTTGCTTACATCTGAATACGTCAGTGTCCTTTTGCAGTTAGCATCTATAGCTGAGAAGATTTGACTTTCTTTAGCTATTTTAGGCCACAAAATGTCGGTTTGACAAAAATGATACCTAATGTAGTAAAATGACAGTATCTGCATAGCTTACAGAAGGCCAACTCCCTGCTCTGGGTTGGGACTGAAGTTTTATACAATTTTTATATAACAATTATCTGGCTTGGGAAAAGATAATTGTCATGTCAACAAACTTTGTAAATTAGTATACATCCTCACATCGTTCAGTTCAATTGAACTGAACGAGCGTAATTATTTTCAGTTCTGAACTTGAAATTTTTCACCTCTGGTTATAGGGTATTTTCTTTTTATATTGACCTCGCACTACCTTCGTTTGTATTTAAACTTTGTAAGACATTCAGACATTAATAATCAATTTTGTAGACCTTTTAGGTTCTTAATTATTAATAGGGGGAAAGTACCTACAATATGTTGGACAACATACGGTAATAGTAATGGACTATACACAATTCGTCATGGCTCATGAAAAATGGCAGTGCATAGTCATAAATATTTACTGCTGAAAAACCCGGAAGTAACATTACAAATTACATTAAAATTCCACGCGTCTTAAGATGAAAGAGTTCGTCAAGGTCAAAGCGTTGCAGAAACATTAATATTCCTGAATTTAAGCATGAAAGGGTAACAAATTTCATTCGCATGGAATAAAATGCATTATACGGTTATGGTAACCTTGAAAAATTGTTTTCAAACTATTTGTAAACCAATCGATACAAATTACACTTCCTGGTTAATTTTTTTTTATCGGACGAGTATAAATATCGAAGAGCATCTACAAAAATGCTTCAGTAACTTTAAAATTTAAAACTGTGAAAATTATTTGTTGTTAAATTAAAATTTTGAAAATGATAGTTCCTTGGGTGATAGCTTCTCTCTTTACAGTATTAGAAAATCCATATAAATTCATTGAAGAACACGCTTACGTAATTTACTGGACGTTACGTGATCCTAGTCGACTGGTTGAGGGTGTAGATATTACCACTCCGACGTACCCGTTCACAACAGATAAATTCTTATTAGAGCCAGAGTGGTTTAATGAAACAACATTTAATACGTCAGTATGGAATCGGACTCATCTCATGAATGGAAGTGAAAGCTGGGGGCATCGTAAGGAAATAATTTGAAACTATCATTTATTTAATTGCATTGCAGAAATGTTTTAAAGCCATTAGAATTCGAAATACACCATTCACCATATTAAACGGTGTAAAATAGTTACGGTTAAAGGAAGAGCAAAAAAGGAATTTTTTTTAAAAACGTCGCATACATAAAGAAATTACGTCGAATGTGTATTGTGTTGTGTATTATGATATAGTCTTGTACACATATCGCGAACACAAACACATGTGACAAATCACTCCCGAATTGTCAACACTTAATCTCCAACACATCAATAACTTTTTGCCAATACCAGTTTTCTTTTTTGTCGACAACAGTTTCCGTTTTTGTCAACAGAATGTTTATTCTTTGCATTGAAGAAAATTATTGTAAATAAGTCAAAACTAGACTTGACACATCTTCAGGATCACGAAAAACAAAATCGTTAGTTTTATATGAGTGAATGTACTTTTTTAAATGATATTCCGGCGGACGCTTGAGTTTCTAAGTCTTGGGTTTTGGTACATTCGTCATATATTTGTCCAGCAGTTTTACCCGGATCTTCTAATACCAATTTCTTGGCCTGTCCTAGGCACAATTTCACTGACACTTTATTAGAATTTGGCTCATGAGAAGTATGTCTCCCGTTTTTCCAACTTTTGACCCTCTCTTAAAAAACTCCGTCGTCTTCTATAACTACTGCACTACATTTACTTCTTTCCGTACACGACCTGTAATTTTTAGTACGATCTTCTTGTACGTAAACTACTATGCAGCCGTTCCTAGGTAAGCAGCAGGCTAGTTATAATATTGTCCTGCATAAAATGACAATGTTGACTCTTGAATATTAAGCTAAGAGACTAGGACTAAATCCATTCTTCAGTGATACACCCGTCATCAAGTCAAGTACAGTATAGTTACCTTAACTACTTACCTTTCATTTCCTTACCCTTACGTTCTCAAAAACGAGTGTTGACAAAAAGGTGTTGGTAGTCAAATTGTGTTGACAATTCAGGGTTGACAATTCGGGTCATTCCCCATGTGACACATCGCTAACGCAATCCACGAATGACAGACACATCAGGCATTTCTATGAAGTTGCTAACCGAAGTTTAATTAAAAGATTGTCTTTCATTGTTCTTAGGATTTAAATACGAATGCGAGAGTAAATGGTGGATCGAAGCCAGATTCTCTTGCTATTGGGCAGGTTTACCTACTTCTGCAGATTGCATTGGATATAGATTGCGCAATAGGATAACTAGAAGAGATTGTCCCCAGCAGTGCAGTCGATGTCCAAAAAGTAAAAAATTATATTCACATTTGTTTATTATTTTAACTTTCTTTTGAAATTAATCAAATGTTTTAATAGCCAATAATTAATAATCTCCAGCACTTTTGAACTGACAAAATTGACAAAATTGAACCGACAAAATGGACTGGAATTTTTATATTTGCAGCCCTATGAATAGTGACTATAAGTCCACATTACAAAGAACTCTTACCGGCACACCGTCCTCAAGATAATTCAGATCAAAAACTGATATAGTGGCCTGCGATATATATATATATATGCTATAATATTATTAATATTTGCCCTAAAAATTCTTACCATTTGAAAGCTCTTGTTAAGCTTAATCAAATTAGCACACTTACTTAACATGCAGGTCAAAAGTAGGCGGTCTCAAGGGTAACAGGAAAGAATGTTCCCGGGAAAGAATGTCCCCGGGAAAGAATGTCCCCGGGAAAGAATGTCCCCGGGAAAGAATGTCTCCGGGAAAGAATGTCCCCGGGAAAGAATGTATCAGGGAAAGAATGTCCCCGGGAAAGAACGTCCCCGGGAAAGAACGTCCCCGGGAAAGAGCGTCCCCGGGAAAGAATGTCTGCGGGAAAGAATGTCCCTAGGAAAGAATGTCCCCGGGAAAGAATGTCCCCGGGAAAGAATGTCCCCAATGAAAAAATCTCTCCATGAAATTACCACTCCCGAGGTGTCTTACGCCGTCATTTCCGTGAAGATGGTATTAATTGATTTTGTGTTTTCATATTCAACATCAAACACAATCGAGTGGCATCACTAGAAAGCATTTAGTAAATTGATTCGAACAAGCGCAATATAACACTTACCAAACATACAGGACAAAAGTCGCAAGCTTCAGCAAGGTAATGGATGATTGACTCACTTCATATTCATTTCTGGTGAAAGATAACTGCTAAGCATTCTTCATAAACCTCATAACATTTGCAAACAATGGTCTTTTATAAAATGGACTCAAATGTCACATAAGCAAAGTTATATATTTTATGGTTATGATTATATTATGGTCATATTATGAAATCACCAACTCGCCTAATACTTTCTTGAGGCCATTGACCTTTGACATGACCATTCTGTAGGTGACTGTTTTACACTCCGATACAGTGCCAATTGCCATCCCTTCTCGGGAATATAAACTTCTTTTTATTTTACAAAAATATTATTTGGTTAGCCGCATAACATTAGTGTCAATGAACTAAATATAACAAAGTGGATTGTTTCCTTTTTCAGTTTTGATGAGGTCTTACGAAACAGGTACGTTGTTTACTGAATGCCTTTTCACTGGTAGGCAGGCATCGAGGTTGGGTCCAACTAAGTGTAAGTAAGCCCTGTTGGAAGCTTTGTCCTCGCCACACCATCTATTTTCTCCAATATTCGAAAATGCTATTCAGCGATTAAGCCTTTTAATATCCAATCAGATACATCGAAAACATTTTTTGTTACTTGCTTAATCTCATAAATCGAAATTGTTTCCAAGTACATTTGAAATGCTTATTTTTTGACCTAATCTTCACCTAATAATTTTAGCTAGCTACTTTTATTTTTCTTTAACGAAAACGATATAAATATCGGATCTGCCAACACGAAATCGCAAATTTGTGTTATTTAGAAACATATATCCATCCTCGAAATAAAATATACATTAAAGTGGACCCTTCCTTTGTAATATTAATTTTAATTTTGTGGTTAGAAATATATTACCTATATTTAAAATTTTATGCTACATAAAATCATAACATTTTCATTTAAAATTTTCTTTAAATTTATCGCATTAATTCATAAATTGTTTGTAATAAAGAACCGTTGGTAGACAAAGATGATCGACTTGGACAAGCCCTTTCAGGTAAGATTAAAAATACCACTTATCTCGTTTAATTAATTTTGTAAATACTTATTAAGAGATACCCCGAGTTTCGAGTGGGAAATGAAAAAGTGGGATCTTCCCAGGGCCCCGGGGAAGAAAAGTGGGAAGCAAAATGGCTTAGTGGGTGGGAAAATGGGAAAGGAAAAAAATGAGTGGGAAATGAAACATAAACATACAGAAAGTATACATAGTAGTGCTATTTTGAATTCAAATAAGGCTACTTATATATAAGGATGTTTCTGTTCTTCATAAATGTTTACGTAAATGTACACAATAACGAAATTGGACTAATCTTTCAATATTTCCTTTAATGAAATACGAAATAAGAATTGCTACAACCTATTAGTTACTTTTAAAGTATATCTACACAAAGGTAACAATTACATATCTTTACATATACAGCACATACTGCTTTAATAACTATATCTAAAGCTTGTCTATTAATGCAATTAATTTTAGTAAGGCTAACAATTGCTGGCTCAGACAGATTTAAATTATTCGCCGCATATAAATAACTAAGTCCGATTATTCAAACTGTGGTTAACTTTGCGGGGTTCTTTCTTACTCCTTACGAATCAGAAATTTAATTCGTTTAGCCATAATTTATGTGATTTTATTTTAAAAAACATCGAAACACTAACAAAACATATAATTTAGGATATAATTCCTTTCCGTTAGTGTAACGATAAGCTGATGAAAATAGTTGCGTTGGCTGATATTTTGTACGTGATAGAATAGCCGCCATATGACGCGGCAACCAATCCTATCATTTCCCATAGCAATTATTCATTTCCCGGAGATTTACCATTTTTCCCACTTTTCCCAGTGCCCAACAAAATCCGGTGGGAAATGGGAAAATCCGAAACCATGACTATAGACCTACGTCTAATAAGAAATCTTTATGTATATATGAGGCTAGTATTACGAGAAGATTGACAATAACTCTCTCTTTCCATCGATTTGCGGTTAATCGGAAATAAAAATATACTCAATATGCAGTTCAGAGTTCAGAACAGTATGCAGTATTAACTTTAGGGTACTCAGTACTCATTCAGTACTCAACGCATAACGTAGGTTATTTTTATACATTATTTTGCTGTCTACTGTCTCGTGCCTTGCCCATTATTACTTTGCCTACTACACCCACACCCTCTTCATTGCAAACCACTTAGTGGCAGTGGGTTGAACATTTTGATCGAATGTTGCATTGAGCATTGCATATACAATTGTGAATGCATATTGCGGTGATCATGCTGATCATTGAATCCAACGCATATTACTGCACTCAACTCAATGGACTCAATATTCATGGCAATCTCCTACTACTATTATAATACTTAGGAAGGTGATGCTATAATATGCAGATAATTGTAATGGGAATCGGAAGAGATGACCTACCCATGGCCATCCATGCAGAGCCAAGTTCGTCTCAAACGAGCGTCTTCTATTAATTTAGAGCCTAGAGTTATGTCTTGTCATAGTCTTGTATTGTAAATTGTTATCTCTTGGGTTTTATTTATGCATAATGCATTTTGAATGGTGTGAGTTTATGTTTTTCCAACCTTATATCTTTGAATTAGATACGTTTAACAAGGTTTAACTAATAAAATAACCAGCTAAATATAATAAGCCTTTTCCTGCATTTATGTATGTACCTAATACATCTTGCGTATTGGTGTGTGTTGTGTGTGGCACATTATTATAATAATTTATGTGCATTCAATCTTACCTTTGTATAATAATATACAAATAAGGTACTACATATAGGTACTGTCTTTCCATTTCCACATTCCTTGTAAAAATTTATGTAATAATGTCATATGTTATGTTAGTTATTACTGCTTGACTGCTTATAATATGCTTATATGTATGGTATGAAGCAAGCATTAATACGCCATCATCAACGCTGATCAGGGTCCAAGAAAAAACAACTTACAAAATATAATAAGACTTCATACTTCACTCCCTAAACAGTCACAGTCAAGTGTAGCATTTGCAAATAAATCCCGCACTTGAAAATATATTAGCCAGGCAAAAGTTGCTGTCATAAGCCAGTTTTGACGGGTGTAGGTTAATTCGTCGAAATTAGTTTGTTCGAATGGTGTTTTTAGGGCAAAATTAGATAACTTTTGATAGAATGCAAAAACAAATGTTCGAATACTGAATGCAAAAACAAATGTTCGAATACTGAATGCAAAAACAAATGTTCGAATACT